>JAMKCH010016444.1:0-75155 GCA_023653785.1 Ophioderma brevispina
CGAGACCTCGTCCCAAAAGAAGTTGATTCTTCGGTTTCCCCGGAAGGGGGGTAGGTCTCGGTGGGAATTCCGGCAGGGGTTCGCGGTGAACTCTATACGGTACCCCCATTTCACCACACTCAGCACCCAAGGCTCGGGGAATGGCTGGCCATTCCCGCGCGTAAGAACTTAAGCGGCCACTGGGAGGTGGTAAGGTCCCTCTCCTCACGAAGGATAGGTCCGCGACCGCCGTGCCCTCAGGACTAAGACTGCTTCCCCTCCCAGCTCCTTGCTTTTGGGAGGGGCGAGTATTCGGCCTTGCCCCGGACTTCTGGGTAGAAGTTGCCGGAGCTTGCGGGCTTCTTGGTTGCTGAGGCGTTGCCGGCTTCGCCTGCTTGTCGGAACGGCTGAAAGAAGAGAGAGAGCTGCTTCTTCTTTCTTCTTGCAGCAATATCCCCGTGAGGAGATCTTCGCCTGAGCCCTGAGCGCCTCTCCGACTCCACACGCTCCGCCGACGCAAGCAGTGAGTCACCGACTGAACCTCCGAAGAGGACGTCCCGCGACTTGGGCTTGGAGAGTTCCGATGCAAGATCGGAACTGAAGGTGCGAAGTGTGAAGCAGGTTTCTCGCGTCGCAAGAAGCTCATGCGACGCGCCAAAGACATTGAGCCCTCTGTCTGCCGATTCACTAGCGAGGCTAGGACAGTCAAGACATCAGATGCCTTTCCGGGTAGAAAACTCCACCCTCGCCCAACTAGGACTGATATCGTTGGCGAGGACCATCGAGAAAGCTCCTAGCCTTATACCAGAGGTCACCGCCAGGCTAGGTGCCTCAGCTGGTCCTCCACAGGGGGGATAAGCCAGCCGGAGCACCCTTGCCTGTTGGCAACTGGGCTGCTAGGTCAAGATCAATGGTCGAAGTCCATTATGTTGCTCTGTCCACAGGAAGGAGTCATAGTCCCCTTCAGCAAGTTCTCAGTCAACCTGGCGAAAGTTTCCACTGGGTACGTTGAGAGCTTCTGAGTGACCTCCCCGTAGCGCTTCCACAGTAGAACCAACGTCTGTGGGAAGCGACAACGCCTGGACGCGTTCCGGAGGGAGGATAAGGGGAAGCCCAGATTGAGCTGTCCCTCCGCCGCATGCCCGCTCGGGGGCGCGCAAGACAGGCCAAGAGACTCGGCCGCCCTGCGCAGCACATGAGGGGTACACGCGGGAAGAGCGTCCACCTCCTCCTGCTCCGAATCTGCCGCGGACGTCGAAGGCTGCTAAGGAGTGTCACCAAGGTGACCCACCTCCAAGTCTGAGTCCACCCCGCCCGCGCTGTCCTCCGAAACATCGGAAGTCTGCGCGGTAGGAGCCCTGAGAGGACGGTGCGACAGAACTAGCGGAAGAAGGGCGGAGGGCCAAGCGTCGCCACCTGGGCGGCGACACCAGGGCTTCCCGCAGGGACCAAACCACTGGCATGGTTGCCGCAGGGGCCATGAGGTTCGACTGCACCCAGCCGGACCCTTACGAGGGACAGCCGAGAATGTGTGGGGACGACACCCCAATTCCCAGCACGTAAGCCGAAGGGTAGGGAACGGGTAGACCCGCCCTGCCCAGGCCCGTTACCAGGCTGTACCGCCGTAGCTTGAGTGGCTCCCGGGACGGAACACACTGCTGGCAGCAGTGGGCGCAAAAGGCCTCTCGAAAGCGGGGCAGATGCAGCCCCGACAGCACCTGGTGCCTGCGGCTGGGCAGCCGACGGCGGAGGCGCGGAATGACCATAAGCCTGGAGGTGTCTCCCGCAAGCCCCGGTCGAAAGACCATACCAGACGGACCAGCCCCAGACGTCCATGCTCGACTGGGTGGATAGGCCACGACGGGGACTCGCGTAGCCTGAGAGGGTAGGCTGCAGCGGGTACTGTGTCCCCGCAGGGGTAGGCCAAGAAGGCTGCCCCGCAGAACGCCAGTGGCAGCTGGCCCCACCGGTACCCCACCATGGGCGGACCCGCCGCGGAAGCAGATGCCGGCGGACCCGCACTAGCAACCACAGCAGGCTTACCCTCACAAGAGAAATGCCTGAGCCGACCTAGTCAGCTGGGGCGTCTGCGTATGCCAAGCCAGCAATCGCCACTCGCATACCCCCAGCCCGAAGGCCCGGAGCAGCAGCGGCGTCAACTGAGGAGGCACTCTGCATGACTAGCAAGGCTGGTCATGCGAGGTGTAGCGAGAGAAGCCAGCACCTGCGGCATCCCGCCACGGGATAAAACCGAAGCCCACGCCCCACGCCCCAGGGTTTGCCGATACATACCCCGTTATGGCTATTGATGGCTACCGTGGTCCGCGGTCGAAGTCCCCGAAGACACCGGGACCGCAACCCCGTTAGGTGTGGACATCAACGTGGGATTTGATCAGGCCGGGCGACCTGGGCACCAACATCACCACCACCGACTGCCCGCACCGCCAACCCCCCTGGGGGGTTGGGAGCGCAGACCGCGCCAGCCTTCACCGGAGCAGCCCCTAAAGCTGAACCAGGCGAGCCAGCGGTCTGATTATGCGCAAGGAAGACTGCCCAAGCCATCCCATCAGCGCTTCGCGAAACAGCCGAAGCACCTCACCTTTTGGGAGCACCCAGAGCAGCAGCGGCGCCTGGACGCACCCCGACCGTAGCCCGAATCACACCCCCCCTTCCCGTACGCAACACGAGCGTCATACCCATGTCCGATGGTTGCCCACTGAACATCCGAAAGTCCAACAGAAAGAGGCGCACCGGCAGGTGCGGGAACCTTGCCTGTGTTCGACACATAAGGATGGGGGTCAACCACTCATGAATTGAGGCAGGGCAGCGAAACGCAATGTGCGCCATATGGAAACGGGGTTAGCGTGAGTTGCTAGATGTAATAGCGGGCGCATAAAACGTAAGAAAAATAACCAGCGTTCCGTGGAGGTCTCCCGGTACGCAAACGTCAAGACAAAAAACCAACTCGGTATAACTGAGTCACGAACGGTTACAGAAATTTTTCAAACACAGTTTTCCATATTTTTTAATTAAGTATACCACAAGCATATAATGAAATACGCACATCACTGGTAACTGAAAGTGTCTGATTTTAGGCAAAAGGTCTGAATCTGGAAAGGCTGTATGAATTGGGAATTAAGCTTAAATTCAGGCCTACATTCAGACACTTTGCCCACCCAAAGTTAATTGATTTGCACCCAGACAAAATCAATAAATTACAAAAGAGCCAATAATAAACAACATAAAGTGCTGCCTATTGATATTACACAAACCGCAGTAATGTAATCTACTTGTCCTATTGTGTCAAACCCCTAATCTATAATCCTGTTGAGCAGTTGATTTGGCTTTTCATACATGCAGATTTGGTCAAGTTTCTGCATTGGGTGTCTGATTTTGTTTCTGAATTTTGTCTGAAATTGTATTAGTAACAATAGTATTCTCATTGTTGTGAGTGACTAAAATTCAGACCATTTGCCCAAATTCAGACGTTTTCAGTTAGCAGTGACACCAGACCACATAAATTGTTAGCGAGCAAGCCGGATACACAAGATAACATAACAACTCACCCATATAGTCAAAGGCAGTCAAAGCAGCCACACGTGCGTCAATGGCTGCCTGGTTTACCTTTTTTCTCCCGCTACACAGATCACATGACCCCATCGGCGGCAAAAAAGGATACATAATAAGGGCTCTCCGACGGCGTAAAAGTCTCCGTTTATTCGGTCCGAATGAAGCGTTATAACTCCAGTATATAATCCAGTATATATTCCAGATAGATATGGTAATAGTAGTAGGAGTATTCCGTATAGAGACGACACTAGTCCAGTATCAAAATCTCCGTTAATTTTGGCTGCTAAATGACAGAGGCTGCGTAACACGCTCCGTTCTGACTGGCGGCCAAACGGAATTGACGAAGAGCTAAGGTCGACAGGGTGTGACTGGGGGTCACTGGTCGGCCCATTTCGCTTTTAGGGGTGTTATATGTTATTTGGGGCATTCCCCTTCTCAGAGGGAAATGCATATTTTCTATTCACATGGTGTAAAGAAATCGTTCCGTGTATGATTTGTATAGATACTGCTTGCACGCTGTTGTCGGCAGTGGGTACATGCATGCGCCAGGGCTCGTGATAGCTTTTTTAGCATATCCGTTGTGCCTACACATTTTCTGCCATTGCATATGCCTTTAAGATTGTGTAACAATTTTCCCCATCGTTTGTACGATCAAATATCAAAGCAATAGCTGTTGCAAAATTGCTACACAAATAAAATCCCTAGCGCGAGCTCCTGCATGGCGCTATCCATGTCGATACGTCGTTTACGCCAACGTTACTATTAATTGACGGAAGTTGTTTAATTGTGACAGAATTTGGATGGTGGCCCTGCTAGTACTTTTCTTTTGATGGCAATGGTGCTATTTATTATATATCTTATATACAGATAACCAAAATATGGCAGTTTCACCCTGGCTACTATAGATATTGGTTAAAGTTACACAAGGGCGAGGAGTGCTAATGTTACCTACCATTCATTCGCAATGTATCCGTCTTGACAGTCACATTAGCAGTATTGTTATGGTTGTGTTTTTAACAGAATTGTAATATATTCATTATGATTTTAACCACGGTAAAACCTTGCTGCTATTTTTGTGTAGTATTATAAGCCGAGTATAGACCAATTTGCATACTTGTTCTAATTTTAAAAAATGTTCACATTTACTATATATTCCAATGAATTTCCTCACAAACTAATATCGTATCGTGGAAATCATTAAACGGAAAAAGTTATATTTTTTTCACCTTAAATTGAAAGTGACTTTAAAAAAAGTGTAAGTAATGTCAAAGATATATCTTGCAATACTGATAATGTTCATATGCCTGGTATAAATTCAAATGTTTCCAAAGTTTCTAAATGTTCACATACTCCTTTTGATGTATCATTTCTTTAACTTAACTCTTTGAATTCATGTTGGGCATGTTTCAAATTAATTAGACCTAACCATAGTTCAAAAGCTTGTGGGAACTGCAATTTGTTTTTTCATTTGTCTCTGTGTTGAAATGTGTAATAATTATTGTACATGGTGGTGTTGACCATGATTTACTCGTACTTGACTGAATGACTTCCTTTGGTGTGATACATACATTGACCATGACTGTTTTAGAATGCAAACGGTTTTTCGGATTGATCACATAAACATCCAGAGTTTAAGAAACAAAGTGGATCATATTAAACTTTTCTTCACCTCAATGCTATTGATGTTCTTGTATTACAGAGACCTGGTTTGTTGTAAATGATGATTTAATATGATTCATGTTGTTAATATTGATGGTTATAATTTATGTAGGCTTACTTGACCAGAAAGGGTGAGGGCAGGGTGGCATTGTTTGTTACTTAAAGAGGGTATAGCTTATAAGCAGCTCAAAATTCTTGATGATGATATGTAGAGGGGATAATGGGGTGGAAATTAAACTTGCCTCACACCAAAGCCTATTCTTGTGGGCACTGTTTACAGGGCTCCTAGTTCAAAGGGCCGGAGTATTAAGTAGATTAGATTCTCTCTACTATTTCAAGAATGTGCTAATCAATATGATGATTGTATAATATTAGGTGATTTCAATGCCTGATATAAGTAAGACATTGCAATTCTAGGAAGTCAGTTCTATTGCTAACATATTTATTTAATCCAATTAATCAATGAATATACTAGAATTACTGATAAAACAAGAGTTTTTGATTTGCTTTTGTCTCAAATCCTGCGACCGTATCACATCCTCAGGTGTTCACAGTCTAGGACTCAGTGATCACTCCCTAATATATTTACATCGTAAAAATAAGAACCGAAAGTAAAAGTTCCACCTAAAAACAATTAAATATCGTTCACTTAGGAATTTAATGATAACTGCTTTATTGATAGTATAAGAAATAAGAATTGGGATAAGTTTTTAAATGTAATGAGTTGATAAAGCACTTGCTATTTGGAAAGATATGTTCAATAGCGCATGCAATAGGAAAACTGAGCCCCCTCCTCATATTAGAGGAAAAACTAGTAAAGGGTTGCTCAATTCCTGAATGGATCAATGCGGAGGGAACCCTTTCACTCTTCCTATTAAGTTAACTAAAGGATTAGAGATACTACTTTAAAAGGACCGCAAAAATAATAAAACTGATGACTGGAAAGTCTGCAGCGTTATTAAGAAATAAGTTAATAACATGAATATAATATTTAAAGAATAAAGAAATATCACCTGCACTAAAGCTATTAATGAAAATGTAATAATTCCAAAAGGTTGTGGTCTACTATTAAAAGCTAATCCAGGTCGCACTTAGCCATTCATTCAGTCAGTCTTTAATGGTATTACTGTAATGATATAAAGATTACTGCTGAGCAGTTAATGGTTTTTTACATCGTTGGTAAAAATCTTGCTGAAACAAGTTGTAAAAAATAGTAGTGATTGATATTGGTACAGAAAAAATTTGCATGCGCATTTGATTTGATGATTGTTACACCAGAGTTGTTTTTGATGAAATATGTAAAATGGACAAAATAAGTCAACCTGAGTCTGGCAATATCAATAGTAAACTTTTTTAAAATTAGCTGCCTCCAATCATATGTCACTACTGGCATATATTTGTTTATATCTTTCTCTTCAAACAAGTGTATTTCCAATGATTGGAAGCAAGCTAAGGTCACCCCTATCCTATTGCTAAGGTCACCCCTATTTTTAAGGGAGGG
Organism: Ophioderma brevispina; assembly: GCA_023653785.1. Classification (NCBI taxonomy): domain Eukaryota; kingdom Metazoa; phylum Echinodermata; class Ophiuroidea; order Amphilepidida; family Ophiodermatidae; genus Ophioderma; species Ophioderma brevispina. Next base: position 6,710 of record JAMKCH010016444.1, read on the forward strand.
TGATAAGAATGATGTAAATAATTAGACCTATTTAGGTTTTTCTCCCAATTATTTCCAAAATCATTGAGCGTGCCGTTACAACTCAATTGTACCAAGACCATTTTAAATAATGATTTCTTAAGTTCTTGTCAATCTGGTTTCAGGGAAAAGCACTCCACTGCCACAACTCTTCTTGATGTTCAGATTATATCTTAAAAAAATATGGATAATGGTAAAGTTACAGGTGTTGTATTATTACCTGACCTCAAGAAGGTCTTTGATACAGTAAATCATGGCCTTCTTCTCCAAAAGCTCAAAATATGGTGTCACAGGAAATGATCTTCTTAGAGGAGTTTTTCATCTTATCTGAAAGATAGATTCAAACTGTGTTATGAATTCTTATAAACTTTTTTTGAAAAATATTGCTATTGGGCATCATCAAGGCTCAATTCTTGGCCCATTATTATTTATTTATTTATGTGAATTCCGTCTTGATTGTTTAATTGTTAAATGTGTATGTCGCTTGATGACACCCAGTCTTTCTATTATGCCTTCGGATCCTTGTGCTCTTCAAAATGATATGAATCATGATAGCTAAGATTGCTGCCCTGGTTTAATGAATAATCGCTCACACTAAATATTAAGAAAACCAGTTATGATTATTTGGTACCCCCCAAAGCAACATAAGCAGCTTCCGATGATATTTAAATCCACATCTGGTAATGATCATAATTGAAAAGAGTTGATAAATTTAAGTATATTGGCGGTATATTTGAACCAACTTTTATCTGGTGGTGAACATGCTGATTAACATATCTTCCTACTGTAATCCAAAACGCATTGGTGTTATTGGTAGAGTTAAGTTTTATCTCCCATCAGACACCACTTAATAGTTAGCTTCGCTGTGGTTTTTCCACATTTGATTATTGCCAGTCCTGTGTGGTTAACTGCAATGTGGAGTCTCAAGAATCTCAAATTCTGCCAAAATAAGCTTGCTCGTGTTCTTTTCTTTTCTGCCCGATATCAAGACACCAATTCATGATTTATGTTTGCTCTTAATGGGATAAACTTGAAAAAGATGGATAATCATTCTTCTATCTGATGGTTTGCAAGTGTATTAAACATGATGCCTTCCATCTTACCTTTCATCAAATTTATATTCACTTTCTGACCTATTCACTCCTCAAAATAATCTTAGTTCAAAACGCTGCAATTACACTCGTCAGTCCACCTTGGCATATCAATCATGAGTAAGGTTACATTTCATGTATATTGATGGTGCACAATTTGGAATGACATTCATTAGTGATATTAGCCGTCATTTGTCCACCATTAATTTTATTCTTTTAAGTCAACTCTTAGCTAAATAAAATTGCTTCATTTTTTTACTAGGGGGAAGCCTATATTCGTTCAAATAATATCATGTAAGCATGTAATGTTTTTGTTTCATGTATGTTGTTATGTTTAATTGTATATATCTCTATTTGTTATATTTTTGATTGTCATCTATCCTCAGGGTCTCAGGGGAGACCAGTTATGTATTACTGAAATTGAGTACCCGAAAAAATAAAGATTTTACTACGATGGAAAAGTTAAACTAGTAACATTAGAACATTAATAGAAATGATTTTTCCCCCCTTGTGGTTTAGGTTTCTGGTCACCCATTTATTGTCTTTCTGTCAATTACATTTCTTATTTATATGACCCAATGAACGATTTAAAACAGTTTAAAACAAAATCGGACAATTCTAAAAAGGACCTTGAAAATTCTTGAGCCTATTGTACGAAAACAATAGGTCGTCATATGAAAAACTTACCTTTTTAGAAACCTTAATGAGCAGCCGAACAGACTGGATAAAATTTTAAAACAATTTAAACCCTTTATTGGTGACCCCTTGTACAAATTTGCCCCCTTATAAAAACACCCAAGAACACATTTTAAACAATGACACCCATGATTTTCAGATTCTCCATGAAAATTCTGTATTGGAAAAACATTGGTTTGTCAATTGTATATGAAAAAAAACGAAACCAAATCATCCCTTACATTCCCCATGTACTATTTGGTAAAGAAATTGGCGCAAGTCTTCGCCTTAACTTAAAAGGATTAAAATAAGAATAGTTTTTGCACTATCTAGAATGCTTAGTTACTGTGATATGTGCCAAAACACATAGGGTCATGAAGTAATGGATGTTGACCTGTTTTGCACTCTGCTTTTGTTAACCAACATTTAGGCAAGTTAAAAACTATTCCTATGTAATCCTATTAGCTCACACCAAAATTTGCATTTGTTACCTTTATACAACTGGCCAACTGTATATTTGCACCCTTGATCTCTACCTCTGTGCATGATGTCATATCCTTAACGCACGTGTCAAGATGCCATCGTTTGTTCGTCATGTAAAAATGCTATCACTTAGAGGTAGGAGGGGGAAAACCAGGATAGAACAACATTTGACATTATTATACAAAGCCAAAAATACCCCTTAACTGCGTCCAGTACTTGTTAGTGGTTGTTGTGTTCAAGGCATATGCCACCAAATTCTGCGCAATCACTAGCATATTCCAGAATTTCATGAATTACCAAAGAATCTTAATGTCTAAGTATTAAAACTACTAAGAACAAAAAAGACAGACAATAAAAAAAATGTTACCTCACAGGCGTCGTCTGTTATTAGCCATCCCATAACGGCATAAACTGGGCTTTCAATCATGGGCAGTTGCTTCATGTCCTACAGACTGGCACGAGATCGGCAGACAAAGATCTATTTCATCTCTTAAGATATCACTTGGATTTTTCTGGCCTTTTTAAGAAAGATACCATGTTGAAGGTAATTTTTTTTAATCAGTGATTCTCATTGTCTCTCTCCTCCTCTCTCTCTCGATTCATTTAAACTAGTGATGCATTTCTTAGGTTTTAGAAAAGGTTAAACTCACTACATGACCTTAAACTATTATAAAGTTTGCTTTCAAAATTTTTGAAGCAACTTGCACTTTAATTCCAGTTTTGCTGAATCAAAAGGTGGATTTTAAGGTGCAAATAAATGTTCTAAAATTGGAAGAGATTCATCAGGAATTTCATGATGCATAATAATAGTGAAAGTTCTGTTGTTCAAATCCAAGAAAATAATTAGTACTTAACCGAAATATTTCAGCTCCAGTCAGGAACCGTTTTCAATCGAGAATGGCTGTGGTGGATTGGTATTATCGACTGGCAACTCCGATGACGATGATGATGTCTAACTCCTTGGGTGCCAGTTTTGGATGATCTGCCCATATCTTTTGTCCAGTTTTGTGATGCTCCCTCTCTTTGATCATAGTGTTCAACAAAATCCCCCTGCTTCTGATCCATATGCTTCTTATGCCATCTGTTGTTTTGTCTGATTCCTGGTCAATTAAGTTTTGCATTGTCCCAGTCTATCACATGGTTGGTTCTAGCTACGTTTTTCAGTTTTCTGGCCGATATGAATGTCTCAGAAGTGGATGTTTTTCCTCTGAGAACGAGTGATGTTCTTTCAGCAGAACTCTTTCCGCCGCTCCCTGATGTTCTTTCAATCTCTTGCTAAACAATCCTGAGAATCTCTTCCATTGTTTAAGGAACGATTACGGTGAAAGTGCTATTACACGCTCCTCGCTTGTGAAAACTCGAAAAAGAAAACCTCCAGCTTCAGGAACCATCGCGTGTTCACTCTTCGCTTCGTGATCAAACCTAATACCACCAGTCTTCGCTTAATGTCCGATACACACCAAAAAGCTCGGATATAGTCAAGAAAGCGGAAAAAGAACTATTGAGAGAACGTTTGAGGGTTACGGGTCACAAATTAGATTAGTTTTACCGAAAAAGACTCATTAAAATCGGATTTAAACTCCCGTTGTTTCCCTAGCGATGTAACACAACAATATCTCCAGTTCACCATTCCAAGATGTCCGCGCCCGTCAGCAGCAGAAATTCGAGCGGCTGGTGGAAAAACATCGCAAAAACAAGGAAAATATACACCTTTTTACGAAGGAGGACAGTTTGGATCTCACCGGAAGCCAATTAAAATGGTGGGTTGTCAATCTAACTACAACGTTTCTGAGTCCTCAAAATAAAGTCCTCAGCCGCGGTCTAAATTTTGCTATTTTCGCCGAAAAGCTTATGATTCCACCATTGAAATGAATGCATCGGGGCATGTGAAAAAGCGTGTTGAAACTACCACCAACCAGGCTTCCCAACTTAGAAATGAAGTTGTCGGCACATTAAAATCGGGAAAGTACCTAAATCTAATATATCCAAGGATGAAAGGGAGGCTCTTAAACAGCTCCAGAAAACCTGTGTCACAATTCTTGGTGCCGATAAGGAAGAGCCACAGTTCCTCAGGGACACAGAGATATGAGGACAAGTTATCTACTTTGTTAAACGCCACCGATACTTATGTGAACCTTGGACAAAGATCCCACGCCGAGGTATACTGGGAACGCCAGCTTGTTGAATCCTGACTCGTTTTGAAAGAAGAAGATAAGACCGGAAGATAAGCGGTTTTTATATCCTACAGCGGAATTATCCTCGGTTATATGGAAGTCCTAAGATACACAAAAAGAACAATCCACTCCACCCCATTTTAGACGACACTGGATCGATTGGCTACAATGTTTCCAAGATCCCTAGCAGACATAATCAGTCCCTTTAGTTGGAACTACTTGTCATCACGTTCTCCAAATTCCAAAAATTAGCAGATGATCTAAAGGACGTAACAATTTTATATTGGAATAGACATGAGTGATTATTGAGGGTCTCACGATGTTGGTATCCCTTTTACCAACACGCGACCACCACTAGAATTGGACCAGCTCAATATTACAGGATAGACTAGCCAAAGATCCAATCTGAAAAAACGTACTCTATAAACTTCAATGACATCATGTGAGTTAGTTTTTGAGTTTCATTCTTACCACCACTATTCCCTGCAAAGGAGTTAGAGTTTCAGCAAGAAGGGGATGCGATGGGCAGCCCACTCAGCCCCATTGCCTGATCAACTTATTTATGGAGTGGTAGAACTAGAGGCGATATCCACACACCCGAAAATTGCAAGCCAAGATTTTGGAAGCGTTCCGTCGATGACGTGTTAGAGATTGTGAAACGAAGTAAGCTGAAAACCTTACCAATCACCTCAATCAGATTGACCCGACTGGATCTATCAAATTCACTTTTGAGGAGGAAATAGACAATTGTATCCAATTTCCTGACACGCTTATCACACGTAACCCCGACGGCTCTCTCAAATTATCCATTTACCGGAAGGAAACGCATACCAGCCAGTACCAGCCACCACAGTCCATTCTCGCTTGAAAAAGGTTCCTGACTGGAGCTGAAATATTCGGTTCGTACTAATTTTTCTTGGATTTAAACAGACTTTCCAATCCTATTAAAATGGTTTCTTGTTTTTTTGTGTCGTCTGTCAAGTAATTTGCAGAGGCACATCGGGATTAACCTGTCGTATGTCTGTGTGTGTGTGTCTAGTGCTCAAATGTTACCCTTAATATATTGCATGCCGTATGATTCGTCACAAACCACAACGGCAGAGACACGACACCCCGTGGTCCTGGGATTTAGTTATCGTTAGTGAGTTGCCTCATAGTAAAGTGTTTCCCCCCAATGGAACCCCTCCTCCCCAGCAAAAAGTTCATCAGAGTAAAACAGAGACCTTGGGCCTTTGAATGAAATCATTCACATATATGAAAAGATTATCTTAAAAATGTAAGAATGTTTTTCATTTGAGGAAGCATATGATTCACATTGGTGATGGCACTGGTTTACATTTGTTAACCTCTAACCCATGCTTGTTGCACAGCCAATAGTTGGGTCATTTTGAGCAATCCCGTGACCGTGGAGAGCAGAGCATTATTTCTTTATATTGCAACCGATTTTTTTTGGAAAACATTCCAAATTGTAGTCCTTCCCCAGGTATTGCAACAAAAGTAGTTGAACTCGCATTTGTATATGTTATCGAGATAAATGACAAAACAAAGGTCAACCCTATTGACCTCTATTGATCGCCGAATTTTAAAATGATGTTAGACTGTGAAAATTTTTTTGTTGCAGTCTTTTAGGAAAGATGAACAATTTGAGCCCATTTTTACAGAAATCGGCAATATTTCCAGATTTTACCCTTTCGTGATGACCTTTGACATTTGACAATTGTTTGCTATTCCTCCGTAACCATACGTTGTAAGTAGTACAAACTAATACCTTTTTTAATCCTCATGACAAGACAAACACTTTGGTTGACCTTCGTACAGTACTCCAAGCATTTTTTTATTTTTTGACTCCTGTATATGAATGTCCCCCCTCCTGGATTTCTGCCCACACTTTCAAAGGGTCACCCCTAAATTTGTTCTTAACCTTCATCAGAAGACAAATCCACTGAAAAATGATACTCTGTTCTCCACGGTCACAGAAATGCTTCAAATGACCCAACTACAATGGATCCAGGAGCCTACACAACTTCCGTACGTATACAGCTCCCCACAAACATTTTGTCATATCGCTAAAGAACTCTCGGTTTGATTTCCCTCATAATCCACACAATTATAGCTCAATTTTGGTGAAAATTTTTTGCATTGTTTTTATTAAAAATTTGGTTAAAAAAGTCTCTTTAAGTTGCAACAGTATTTTTCAAACAAAGGCTATTTATGGAAAGTGTTATCCCACTTTTTAAAGTGTTTTGCACAGTTGGTAACAGTACACTGGTGATTGATTGATGGGTAGGGATAAGGATTAGTGTAACTTCAGTGCTAGGGTTAGTAATGGGTATGGTTAGGGTTACAGCTCAGAATAGGTGTAATAGGGTTAAAGGTGTGTCCGATCACTCTTTGGATCCCCCTGATTTACCATGAAGTAGAATCAATTTTGACATCAGATGAAAAGGCCATATTTTTCTCATTGTCATCCTAAAAACTGCTGTTTTAATGTTAACCATTCAATATCAGCGCGGGTGGTGGTAGTGGTAGTTGTTACATGAAACTATTGCTTCTACTAGCCAAACTGCAAGCTTTGATTCCACAATACTTGGTTGTCTGTAAAGTATTGCAAGTGCTAGGCTCATGAATTGTTTTAATATCTGTTTGTTGTTATTTATTCCGGCAAATATCTGTGTTCAAACAGAAGTGTTATATAATTATTCATACAATTCTACACGCTTAAAGCAAGCTTAGTGAGAGGAAGTGTTAAAGCCCATTGCTAGCAATAGCTTTAAAATGTACTTTCTGAAAAGGTGCACCACTTTTGTGAATGAACTACATTATGGTACCCATGCACGGGGTACTCTATGGAAAGTCCTGGTACCTCAGAGGTAGTTAGAATCTAGCTGTGTGCACTCACAAATGAAAGAATCCAGATGCTAGCTTCTCTGGTGATTCTCCATACCATTTGTCAGTCAGACTGAGCCTTGCAGATTGATGAATTCGATCACCACTGCAATCCATTGGCTATGCCCTTGGCTAATCATGGTTCTTGTCCCGCATCCGGTGGACATATAACTAGCACACACCTATAATGCAGGGATAATGAAAAGAGTACTGATTGACTTCTTGATATCAACTCCCAAGCCTATACAACTAAACCTTGAGTAGGCCACTGAACTGTTTTCCTATTTAAATTATTAAACCTCAACGATTTTTTATGTGAACAATGCGCAAATTGATGTTTTTACAGTTACCTGCTTCACACACACTGTGTAGCAAAAGTGTACAAGGAGCCTTGTCAGGAAACAATGATGGATACTCTGGCCAGTAGTGTTTGAAACACACCTCTAACCTTTGCCTTAACTCTACTAGAGCGTGCACCAATATAAAACCACATTCCCCCATGAGCCAGATTTCATATGGCTTTGAAAACCTATGTTTCTGAATTAACTGCCTTTGTGAAATGCAAAAAACCTTACTTATGATTCAGCTGTGTGTGAGAGAACCCTCTCACATAGTAATGCCCTCCCCCATTCATCCTCAGCTTCAGAATGAATGTTAAAATTTATTTACTTTGCGGATTTTTTTTTTATTAGTCAAATTCTGGAATTCCATAAATTTCCCGTAAGTTCTACATCCTGTTACAGTTCCGAGGAAAATTTGTTCTACTTCTAGACCTTTGTTCGAATGAATTTCCCTTTTGGAAGTGGTATCCGCGAAGTGGGCACACAACACACCACCGGCACACACTACAAGCCACATTTGTACAGTATTCCACACACACAAAGACAGACAGACATGCACACAAAGACGCAAACACCACAACGACCACACAGGCTAATACGGAGTTTCCGTAACAATGATCCAACTGACACTTTTTTCTGACACTCACTTATGAATTGGATCGGCAAACCCCCTTCACGGAATAAAGCACAGGTTTATTCCGCCAGGTTTCCTAAGTCATAAGTATGTCAAAAAAAAGTGTCAGATGGGTCAGGTTAGGGAATCTCCCAGCAAACACATACCTTTTGGTGGCTGCATCAGTAACCGATCCCTTGCATAATGTCTTTTCTTCAATGTAAGAGGATTGTTTCCTTGATCTCTTGACAGAGTCCATCCAGACCACCAATATCTCCCCAGCCAATGGTCTGCGTCCTGGATCAATGATGGGCTCAATGGACATCTCATAGTCAGTCAGATGAACTCCTTTCACACCTATGTTTTTTTCATCAGTTGTTCTGCCATTAAGTTAATCATGGATTATTAAAAACCCGTTGACGATTCTTACTAATATATAGTTACATGCTGATTTCATTTGTCCTTCAGTTTTAAATTTGTTGTGATTTTTAAGACTGTGTTTTAAGTTAAAGGGAAAATTACATGGATATGTTATCGTTAACATGATCCCTGCGTGCATCATCATAGGTTCTGCAGAAAAAATAAAAAAAAATAGAAAAAAAAAAGAGGCCATACTCGGAGAACTAAGGCCACATTACATGCTTCAGTGAGCCATCAGTTAGCTCCTGCTGGTCTGTCTGAAATGGAGTCTTTTAGGAACCCGATTTAATCCGACTTTAGTGCACATTTTTCCTTTCAAAATACTGGAAAGTTAATTTAATACAGGTGAAAAATTCCTTATTTATACCCCATCGATGAGGAATTGTTCTCACCTGTTTTACAGCACATTTTTAGAGCATGTTGTAAGGAACAAGATCCCTCAGATAGGAATAACCTTGGGCTTAATTAACCTGGGTCTCAAGTTGGACGCCCTTTCAGAAATACCAGCCTTTGCACACAAGGAACTGGTTGCTGTATGTCCTTTTTTTTGTCTAAGCTACAAAAGATAGGCTTCAATGTGCGATGTGCTCAAAATGTGAAATAGTGTTTTTTCCAATAGGAGACATTTTGCATTTTACCGTGTAATACCATATTATGCAACAATCAGTGGGGGGATGTAAATGAAATTTAGTTCATAAAATCCGCTTTTTTTTGCTGAAGTATGTATTGTAAACACCAATTATTTCCAATTTAGTATGCTTGAAAATGTTCGCAAAGCTGTAGTCCCTCATTCTAGAAAAAATGTATTGAACCAAAACCTCTTCAGTAAGCTTAATACCGTGGTTTAGCTCTTGGTTTTGCTTGCGTGTTGGATCCATTGCGTTGACCACCATCTTACGCCAAAGTAATGCCGTTACACTCACAATAGTCAGTCGAAAAGCATGCCAAAGATTTCATTCCTGGACACACGGAAACTGATCCTTCCCAGCTTGTTTCAGCTGCTTCAGCTACTAGTTCACAGCATATTCCATAGTTTAGCCTCCTACACAGAATCCTGAACAGAAAATTTACGAAGTTCTTTAATCCTTCAAAACTGAGATTTTTGCAAGAGCACTTGGCAATCTTGTAGTTAGTATTTTTTCTTTCAAACAATTATACACAATCGGTTATATGATGTCAAATACTGAATGATTTTTTTAACTTAATTGGTCTCAATTTCCTCTTGTTTTTCTCATTTTTCTACTTTATAAGTTAAAGGGGCATTTCGTGATCCACAGCCTCGTCCCCCCGACTTACCTAAAAATGTTGAGATTTTTATATCATCTGAACCGTTAGCCTTAGTAATCCACGTGTTCCCAATCTTACTTGCAAATTCGGTCGCATCTGTAAGAAATTCGCAATTTTGTATTTTCTGTCCCTGTCCATAAACGGACAGAAATTACAGCACAGTAGCCTATGGGACCGTGGGAAACGGGCAACTGCTCATAACACAAAACTGCAAGATCGGGATCAGCACAAATTTTGAGAATAAGCTTTTCTCAAGGATATCTATTGATCTATGAATAAAACAGAAGGTGCTGAAATCACGAAATGCACCTTTAAAGTGCACAAAATATAGATTTGGTTGTGTTTTACCAGCTATATCTGTTAAAGGTCCATGGCCCGATCGCTAATAGCCTCGTCCCCAGAAGCCTAGATTTTACCGGAAGTGGTCAACATTTTGGTATCAGGAGAAAGCTACTATTTTTCTCATATACCCTGTGAAATCTTAGAGCCAAAGGATGTTTGGTTTGGAAGTTATGAGCGAAAATGTGCCCCATTTGGTCGACCAATATTAATTTTACACACTACTCTATGGGGCTTACAAAATCACGTTTTTAGCTCTCGTATCAAAACGGATTGGAATATCGGCGCGAAACTTTACAGATGGGGTTTTGGAGTGAAGGCCAATCTATCAAGATGAAAACTTCATATCCTTAAATCGGGCCATCCCCCTTTAAGTTAATTTTGTTCTCTGTTTTATGAATTTATAAATGTAAACCAAACTAGATCTTTATAGTCTGCACTGACTGCAGTGCAGGTGATATAATCAGAGGGATGAGGATTGACTTAATACTTTCATTTATTCTATTATCCTAGTATTGATTGAGCTGAGAACCCACTTGCTTAGTTCTGTATGTCAACAATAATATCTTAGCAGCTAAATATTTTATGTAACATGTTCCAATTTCTCTTGGATTTTTCTGATTTTGAGCATTCAAAAAAATTGCTCTTGTGGTGCATTTGGACTATCTAATATCATTTTAATCTAATTTAGGTAAGTTTGACAGCTTATTTATAATATTTAGATTGAGGCATGTAAACAAAATTCTGGTGACCATGGCAAGCTATTTGGAGAACGTTTTTTGAGTTTCCTCCAATCCGTAACCCCCTGACCATCTGACAACCCTTTTTTTTTGTTTCTGACATCCTTATGAATTTGGAAACCGTAACAGAATAACCTGTGCTTTATTCCGTGATGGTTTCTTAATTCGTTAACAGATTTTTAGTGTGTCAGATGGGTCCAGTTATGGAAACTCCACTTCCAGTACGGTTGACTGGATGGAAACCTTGATTTCGATCATGTACCAACACTGTGCACGTGTGGCCAGATAATCCAGCTACCCATGAAGGGGACGCCATTCGGGTTTTTCCGGGATCGCCACACAACCAGAGTGGGTTATTCTCCGGCCAGCCAAAAGTCAGACTGTGCAGACGTACAGAAGAATTGCAAAAGTGCTTTATTTGTGGATTTCCTCCGTAACCTGATCCATCTGACATACTTTGTTCTGACATACTTTATAAATTCGTGAGGTTTTCCAAATTCATAAGTGTGTCAAAAAAAGTGTGTCAGATGGGTCAGGTTATGGAAACTCCCTTTAATTTGGCCAATTTCAATTTTTCTGAACCTCCTACCAAAGAGAAACGATTGAATTTGTAACAGGCTTCTCTGCTAAGGTTTTCAATGGCCTTTTTTCACCCCATACGTTGTGCTGACAACTGGCATATTCGGTAACGCAATATTGCAAACCAGTGTATAACAATTTTTAATAATAATACCGGTATTTACGACTCCTGAATTTCCAACGTACAACTACCCTGGTCCTATTTCAAGAAAACAAAATCAAGACAATGAAATCTTCCATTACTAAAAGCAAACCCAGTCCTCCAATTTCCTCCAACGTATAACTCCGTATCCCTATTCCAAAAAAATTTAAAGCACCCACTAAAGAACTAAAAATAAACTTTACTTAAAAATATAAAAACTATATAAACTTAGTTTTAAAATTTAAATACAAATTTGACATAAACATGGAATAAGAAATCAGTATTGTTTTAGTATTTTTGACCAAAAATTGCCTTCTTTTAAGAAAATAGAGCGCCCTCACCTGCGATAAATGACGATTGAAACATTTACCACAAAAATTGCCCATACGATGGGGGCCAAGCCTCATCCAATATAGCATCTCACCCAAAATACAGGTTCGCTCAGTTTTTTCTCTTCTCTTCCTTTCCACACAGGCGAAAAGAAAAACGTCTTTTTTTTTCCCACTTGGAAAAAGGGTTTCTTTTTAATATAAAAAAAGAAAAATTAAAAAAAAAATTCCATTAAAAATGTTCTATTTTAAGGGGGCAATATGGGTTGGAGGGGCTAAAATGAATATTAAAATTTAAAATGAGGAAACAATTACCTTTCTTTGCTTTTTGTTCTTGGCAACAATCGAGCTTTAGCTCCGTTCAAAAGTTTGTCAAAAATGTTGCCTCGCGACTTGAAATTCCTCGTGATATTTCTATTATTTTATTGTAAAGCACTTTGATACAAATTGTGAAATTTAAAAAATTTTTTAGCTTTAAAAAATTTTTTAATTTTCGGTTTTTTTGTTTTTTAAAATTATGCTATTTTCACAATTATTAATGAAATCTCAAGTGCTTATTTTGTAATTGATATTTTTAAATAGCATTTCTAAAATGTAATAAAATATAAAAAGTGTTTCTAGACAAAATTGTCGATAACTCAAAAGTAAATTTTAACGATTCTTCTTCTTCGCTGCGAGCAGGATGTCTTTCTAAAAAACGTATTATCGTAGATATTGGATAAGAAGTAATTACAGCTAGCAATAGGACTACTTACTGAACTAGAAATTCCCCTAGCCCCATGCGAACTTGATTTAAGGGGCTTCAACACTAAAAAAAAAAAAAAATCAAATACTTTTTAAATTTTTTTAGTGTTGAACCACACCATTGCTGATGCCCCGCAAAGCAAGCAGAGACTCATTGTAAAGACTTGACATCTTCAATGTCTTTAAACAAAATATGTTCCCCCATTAAGCATTACAACAAAAGAACACTAATGATTGCACTTTTATGGTTTTTTTGTTTAAATTAACAAATTTGCCATACAGATTTTAAACGCTTTTTCATTGTTTGCATCTACCATTACAACTATATATTATATAAATGTGACATGGAAAACTTGGAACAGGGTTACCATTATCATCCTGTATAATTTCATACAATTCAAAACACAATTGTGAACAAATTTTAACTATATACTTGCAAGGTATACTAACAAATAGCCTATAAATTTGTTAAATTTTGAAGAACAAAAAAACATTGTAAAGTAACTTGAGATTGAAGTGCAAACATTGATATGGTGTAATTTAGTTTGTTGTTTCATAATACATTTCGTTATTTTCTCTTCCAGTTTCTTTCTTCCGAAGAAACTGGAAGAACCCCTTTTTTTCCAGTTTCTTTCCATTCTTCTGTACGAAATAGGTTTCTTTCGGAAGTTTCCAAACCTGCCAAAATATCAAAAGAATTGCAGCAATACGGAGTGCACCAAACCAATTTGGGTGCTTGATGTGGGTTGGTCATGTGTGTTCCCATGACCACATACGCCTCACCCTCGTCCATTATTCATACCAAAAAATCAGAAACACCTTTACATGGATTGATTCTTCAGCTCCAATGGTTTTGGAGTCATAAAATATTCCTTGACAACATAAAAAATTCAGAAGTGTCGTCACAATTTTAGCTTTTATGTGGGTTAAACCAATGGGATTATAAAAGGGATTTGTTGGCCGCCCTCCCTTGAAAATCACTTTTTTGGGCAAAATACGCCCTTTACATATGCGATAAATGACTGGAAAATGGGCTACTTTTTGACCATTTGCTGTTCCTCTTTGTCGCACCTAAGTAAATTTTTGTTTGCAAACACTGCTTCAGTGCACAGTTTGCTAGCTCATTAGCTGTTAGTTTGGGAGGATCTTAGCCTGTGCTTAAAAAGGCATTTAAGGACACACGTTTTTACTAACTCTAACTTTGTTATTCCTTGTCCTAGTTAGTAAGCAACCTCGCCTACTACTACTATCACACAAAATTATATCTATTTTAAAAAAAAAAAAAAAAAAAAAATGTTGATAAATTTCAATTTTTTCTGATCTTTCCTTCATCCCCGGCCATGGACCAGGCGTGGTGAAGAGAAGTTTCTAGTCCGTTGGACCTCAAAGTCAACCTACAAAAAAAACGGTAAATAAATATATAGGGCATCGATTCAGTTGACTCTTCAGGCAACAGCGCTTTATTCTGTGGTGCGTTTGTCAACGGAGCGATCCTGTTCATTAATTTTTTGGGGCAAAACGGCACATATACCATTGGTTTTCTGGAGGGCGACACACAGACAGTGCTATTGTTACTGGCATCCTCATGTACGCCAATGGTAACAATAGCAATATTTATTAGCCATTGGGAATAACTTCAATAAGTTTAATCAGTTGCCTTTATTGTTTTCTTAATGGGACACTCAATTTGGTAACTTAAAAACAAAAAAATATGAAAAATCATTGTTTTGGTAGCATAAATAAGAAATAACAAATTTTTTTTTGCTATTGTTACGCTCCGTCAATTATTTTTTGCATAACAATAGCATTTTTCAAATCTCGCGGGAACAAACATCCAGTCCCGAGATCGATCTCAACTCTCAATTTCCATCATGGCTGTGGTCAGTCATGTAAACGGCAGTGCGAAATTGAATAAGAATGTTTACTTTTTTTATAATCTGGTACCCCCCCCCCGGTACCCTAAATCATTCCGTCAATAATATTACAGTACAAGAGCACAGAAGGTGCGTCTATGGGCCAACGAAACCTGAGCCTTGTGTGTGTAGAATTCAACGTAATTGTGCTTGGTTTGTATTCACGATAGATGATCATTCATGGATACACATACTGTATAGATTACGCTGTGCACGATGTTGTGCGCAGAGGGTCCATGCGTCCGCCCGCCCCTCTGGTTACGCCACTGCAGTACAATGTAAGCTTACTGACGTGTTTCCCTATTTTGTCTATGACCGACACATTGCAATATCACGTGATCTATCATATAAAAATCACACCGTATGTTTTTAGTGCATCTTTGCCACATCCTCCTAAGTTCCCTATAGAATTATCGCCCATGAATTATGGATTAATTTCACCATTAAGCCTGGGTTATTTTTATTGTTTTTTTTTAAGATAAGCAAAAAAATACGGCTTTTACAATCTCACCACGCCGCGAGCGGTGGGACCATGTCGGAGCTACGTGTACACTATAGTGAAGGCACAATACAACGCTCTCTTCTCTCTTCAATTGAACTTCACAAAATAAAAGCTTGATGACCTCATTTGATCAGGCAATGAAATCGCACATCTTCCTGCTTGATTATGTTTAATTAGCGGGGTCACCAATCCGTAGATCTATCCTTGACATAAATTTTGGCAGCATACTCTTGATTTCTTTAACGTTTTTAACTATTGGATTTTGTGGCCATAAACAATGGTTAAACATGATATGATCATAGACAATTTCGGAATCCAGTTCCACTACCAATACCATATAGACTATTGTAAGCCTGTAACCTGCAGCTGTTAAAATGTTGGCTTTGCGATAAGACCTTCACACATCGCTACGAAACACGGTTTTCCGTTTTTGGGAAAAAAATCTGAATCGTGCAAACAGGAGAACACCTCCTACTAAATCTAACAGAATTTCATTTTGGTACGGTTGAAAGACAGAATTGTTAGGAAGTTGCATGTAAAATATCACCGAGCGCTAATGCGCCCTTTCAAGTGTAATTTAATTTTTTGTGGTCCGCCAGCTAATAGCTGGCAGGACCACTTAGTAATACCTTGTGCGTGTGTTATGTGTGGATGTGTGGGTGTATGTGTGGGTCACAAAATTGGTAAGTTTTTTTTTTTAACTTGATAATTTGTTTGTCCTTCGGCCTAACAATTGAGCGATTGCAGCCTGGCTTGGTCAGAAAAGCCACCGACTCATGGGGTGTGTTCAGAGAATGAAACCCATTGACCCTTATATGACCGTTTAACCCCATATACCAGTTACATATTTTGTGATCACAAAGAGGGGCAAGGCTTGTGGTTTGAGAACCAACCGGTTCTTTTAATTACCAAAATTTTTTTATACCAAGTGAATTTGGTTATCATAGTATTCCCATTGTCACAAAAAACATTGTCCTCTTTGCAATACCATCACTTAATAGGCTTCTGCATCATTGAGGCTATGGTTTATTTTTGGCCTTAGGGTTAGAGATTTTGTGAGTGGAGGCCATAATAAAAGAATTTGTTTCCTGTACAATTTTAAAGGGGGTACATATGGAATTTTCCATTTTTTTATTTAGGGAAAGTCTTCCATAATCAAAAAAGGATTTTTCCACTGCACTTCATTTCTACTTCTCACATTTACCATACCAAAGTATATGAACTAAAAATAGTTTGATTGCAGACCAGGGCAAACTTTCTAATGCATAGATGTGTCCTTGTATGGCCAGGCTCATATTTTGTGGCTGGGTACATGTAAGCTAAAATACATTGTTAAGTCATTAAAATGTGACATAGGCCTACTCCATGAGTGGCTATTGATAAGCCCTAACATCACTTGATGTCCATATCAAGTGAAATTGACTTTAAAAAAAAGATCAGATTAGTGTTGGAATATTTAGGGGGGGTTCACATCATATTATTAGTTAATTAAGTAGACACTGGAAGTAACATTTAATATCAATTGGATAAAGGCGATTTGTATTCTACATAAAAACAACATTTTTGGCTTTAAGTCATCTCAGAGTAATTATACTATGGTATATAATATTAGACGCCAAAAACCTGACTTTAAAAGTCATAACAAAAAATTGTATTAATGTGCCTTTTCTATTGTAATAATATAAAGGTTTACTTTAAAGGATGTGTTGTTGGTCTTTGAATGGCATCATCTTATAGGCTACTGCATCTATTGAGCTCTGGTTTGAAGAGCGCCCCCCAATTTTAAAAATTTTGGGTTTTAGTTTTTTTGTTTTTTTTAATTGTACATATTTTAAACTATACCTGTGAATGGTTAAAGCTCACAAAAATGTATATGATGTCACAAACGAAGGATTTTGTAATTAGAATAATTATTATCGAGGGTCCCCGATAAAATTCAACGGCTGCTGAACGGCCTTCCAATGTGAAATAGTCGAGAAATAGCGGGACAGTACGTGTTACGCTCATCCATTAGTGTTTTTATTGGTTCAGGCAAAGTTCATGTTAGAGGTTATTTTTTGAGGTGGCCCACATTTCATCAAGGACGGATGCATAAACGTAGCATTTCCCTCTTGGCCGTTAAGTCCAATCTGGGACCCAATTCTTAATTACAAAATCGCTTATTCTGATAAATACGCATTTTTTAGCATTATCGTTCGCAGATGTAGTTTCCTAGACAAGTACCAACGTAACTGTGCACAAAATATCAACATTTTGAAAAATTGGGGGCGCTCTTTCAAAAAATGTGCAATAATGCTTTAAGTATAGCCACCAACTTGCTCAAGATAACCACTGGCCAAGACCTATGGGCTAAGTCAATTGACCTGTGATTACCCTACATGACCTATGACCCCACAATTACGCATTCCCTAACATCCCAAGTGAATGGGTTACTGCATCATTGATGCACTCGTTTTATAATCTGGTTACCCCCGTACCTAAATCATTCCGTCAATTAAATTACAAGTAACAATAGCACAGAATGGGGCAGTCTATGGGCCACGAAACCTGAGCGTGTGTGTGTAGAAATTGTGCTTGTTTGTATTACGATAGATGATCATGCATGGATAAACATACTGTATAGATTACGTGTGCACCGATGTTGTCGCAGAGGGTACATGCTGCCCCCCCCTCTGGTTACGCACTGCAGAATGTGTAAATCTTACTGATGTGTTCCCTATTTTGCTATGAAGACACATTGCAAGATCCACGTGATCTTCATATAAACAAAAATCACCGTATTTTAGTGCATCTTTTGCCATCAACCTAAGTCCCTAATATAAATTATAAGCCATAATTATGGATTATTCCATAGGGTTTGCACATGTGCGCATAAGACGAGGTCTCGGTTACGACCGCCAATTGCGGTACATTCTGCGCACAAAATGTTTTTCAGTCTGAGATAATTTCATTTCATTGGTTAAGTCGACGATGATTTTTTTATTGATTGGCTAACGTCATGCCTGGAAAAGTTGGGGAATTTGGTAATAACATTCCCTGGACCATTTTGATATTTTGAGGAATTTTTGTTCTTTAAAATAAAAAATACATAAGAATTGAAGGAAATGTTTGCAATCTTGGAGGGAAATTTTGTATTGTATTCCCAGGAAATTTTCATGACTCATCAGGGTCGCGGCTGCTTACCTCCTTCAATCTGATGTTGCATGTTAAAATTGCATTTTCTTTAGGCATATGCAGACCCTCCCATAAATATATTTCCCACATAATATATATTCATTCTATCACCCTGGTATGACGACACCCCCCCAAGTTACGTCATACCCACAATTCCGCTTCCTCTTTTCGTCTTGGGAATTCGACCAGAGTTAACTGATTGGGTAACGTTAATTTAACTCCCTAATTTCTGTTCGAATTTTTGGTCAGATTTAGCTACTTGTTGGCCCTGAACCTTGTGAAAAATCTGTAAATTGTCCCCACTTATTACGCCCTGGGACGTAGTTGTGTCATTTTTCCGTTGCGAAGTTGGTATTTTAAGGAATTTATACCTTGAGACTTTGCGTCAATTCACATAATTCACACCCATAGCCACTAGCGTAGGGCCGTGGCACGGCAGCCATGTTCATAATCGATATTCCTATTTTTCCCACTACTATCTTTTATGTGTTATATATGTATATATATAATATATTTTAACGTGTATATTTGTGATTACAAATGCTTGTGGCGAATTATAATTTGGTGAGGGGCTGGCACGTTTTTCGTTTCTCCTTTTCAAATGGCGCGCCCGGTTTGTTTACATTTTATAATTTATGCCCCCGATCATTGCTTTCACACAATGACGTACACTTGTGGTTTACTACCTAGTTTCCTTAATGCTTGTCGTCTGGCAGCCCTTAGGTCAACATGGTGGCCTTTGATTCAAGGATTGTAGGTTGTTTGGAAATGTTTTTATCATAATTTTCTATCTAGACTTAGTAAATTTGTATTCGGGTATCCCCCGCCTTGGTGCGTGCCATCTGCCGGTTTGTTTCCCTTATAGCCCGCGGCTGTACGTGACGTGTTCGACCGAGTCGCCGTCACGGGACCACAAACCATGTTTGATACCCGCTGGTCCTACTCCGGGGGCGAAGAGGTGCGCAGTGCGTATCGGTCTCTGGTACTGCACCTGGTTCGCTCTGGGGTTGGACCGGTTATCCTTGGGTTTTCGCCCCTTGGGTATAACTTGGACGGTGTAGGGAGATTGACCGGTATGAGCGGGAGCTCCTCCCTGCTGTAAGCGGAGGTTCACCTGCCGTTACACGGCTTTGGGTCTGGTGTCTTGTCAGTCGCCCGCGCATCAGGGGTGCGTTTGACTGATCGGATACTGGGCGCGTGTTAGCCGTCTTCGGTACCCACCTATCACAATACCACCAGCTATAGAGTACCCATCGGCCGTAAAGGGAGTCCCTCCGCTGCTGTAAGCGGGTTCACCCGCCGTAGAGGGTTCACACCCGCCAGGTGTCGGGCCAGTCGCCCGTGCCCCAGGGGTTCGTAGGCTGCTGATACTCATGCGTGTTTCACCGTTTGCGGTACCTTACCGATTTACGGAGATCACCGCGATGGTGTCCACCGTCACCTAAGGGGTTTGTGTCCTTCTATTGGTCCGCTAACGGCGGCGCTGGCCCGCGGGGGCGCGTCTACCGGTGGCGGTTCCCCTGAAAGCCCCCCTGGCCTCAGCTAAACCCACCCGGCGACGTCGGGCCTTCTTCCTCTATACTTCTATGGGGGCGTTTTACGGTCTTTTACTACCTGGTCGTCGATGCTTTTTCGTCCTCAATCCTCGGGGCGGGTTGATGTCGTCTACAGCCGTGTGTTTGACCGCGGGCAAAATCCCTCGGCTGTCCATGTCCTGTAATTCCCGGATTAGAAACAAACAAAGGGACCATTCACTTAGGGAATTTGCTGGTCGATTTTTTCGAGACAATACCCCTTTCGTTTCGTGCTTTGGAATCCCCATTCCATGGTATGAATGTCGTCTTTGACGGGTGTTTTCTTTGCTTCCAGCTATATTGGCCGACGCTTTGCCGTTCATACGGCGATTAGCCTGGCCCAATTACGCTGGCCTCCACTCATTAAACGCGCCGTCGCTCCTCGCGGGGAGTTCTGCCGGCAGGGAGTGTTTGGCATTTTCAGCGAGCCGGGGCTGGAAATGCCTAGTCGGCTGGCCTCCTCCCCTGCTTGGCTGGTCCCCCCCGGATGGCCCTTAGAATAATCCCTTTCCGGGATTTTAGCGGTGGTGAGTCTTTCTTTCTCAGATCGCACCACGCTCGTGTTATGGTGCCTTGCTAATGTCTAAATTTCTCAATAGAAATACATGTTACAACGGACCGTTTTATCACTGGGGTTAAGGTTCGAGAGATATGCGGCGTGTTTAGCCAACGCAATTGTCCGTTCCTTTACGGGGGATTCGTTGGCTTTTACTGCGCGGGTCTCCACCCTGGATGGCCTCGGTCCCTGCAGCAGGGATTTCGGCTTAGCAGGTATCATTTCGTTGTCCATTTTGTGATGTCGGTCCATTGCTAAATCCTCTCCGGGGTATTAGCGATACAATAGACCACTTCCATTCTCATGGATTTACGAATCGATACGCGCGACAATGCCTATTCACAGGGATTTGAATACCTATTCTTTAGGGATCAACAGCTCTTGAACGGGGCCACTGACTCTGTAAATGGCTCGCCGCCTGTTGGGAATCCAGTCGCGGCATCACTGCCTCTGATGTATACCCCCCTTGGCATGCCGTGAAGCCGCTCCGCTTGGATTGGCTTGCGGAAAAAAGGGGGGGTGCGCACGGTCATGCCGTTAGTAACCGGGCACTGGGGCAATTGGCCATCTAGGATTGTCTGCCTCTCCCGCTGGGGTTGGCTAGCGTCGTAATTCTAACATGTTGTCATTGGTCAACCCGGGTTTTTGATCATCTTAAACCGTGTTGATGTCCTATGTCCTCACGGTATCTGACTCCCCTGCTTTACCCCTCCAACTTCCAGTACCGTTGACATCGGTCATCGGAGTCTGGAGTATGCTGTAAGGGTGCACAATTTTGTGGAAGATTGTCCTTGTTAAATTTCTTGCAGTATACACCTCGTTTGTCCCTGTTCGGGGAGGCCTCGGGTGTATGACGGTGAGGTTGCGTGTTGACTACTTCAGTTCAAAGCGGCACACGTGGTATCCTTGTATTTTTATTACCGGTGAACATGGTCTGTTCCTGTACTTTTGCCTTTTATAATAATAATACGTCGCATATATATAGACCAGTACATCACGGGTGCTTTTTGGCAACTTATGCCGTGATTCTGTTCATGCTGGTAGTTTTCGGGGTCAACTGTGGTGTAGGTCTGTCGCCCATGGAGCATTGTTTCGATTCATCTACCCGATGGATACGGGCCTGGTGTTAAGAAGCCGTCTCTGTTTGGTTACCAAGGAAAATCCTATGGGTGTGTGATTCGTTGGCGGGGGAACTGAACCTTCGCCGGGACTGGCACCCCCCTCTGGGTGGTCGCCTCTGCTGCCTGGGGTGGCGCTTTCTGCTCTCGCCACAAAGGCTTTCCTCGGGACAGCAGCGTCGTGTATTCCTACCACAACCGGATGCTCGGTCAATAGCTTCCACTTCACTGGTGGTTATCGGCTGCCTCCGTAGCTTCATGGGTGGGCGTCATATCTTTTATGATGCCTACCCTTTTTTGGATCCAACTTCCTTTATGTTGTCTCTGCGGTGTTGGACTCGACTTATCCATCCAGTCAATCGGTCTTCGGGGCGGCTTACGTCGAGATTCGTTGCAGCCTCTTAGATAGTCTTATGGTTGTCCCCTTCCGGCTCAGACCCCTAACCCCCCTCCTTGGTCCCGAGTTTGGAGGCGGTGTTTTTAATAAAATACAATGCCAACCGTTGCTTTTGAGCCCGCACTAGGTGTTGTGCCACCGTTTCGGGATTGAGTCTCTCCCCCCTCCCCTCTCTCTCCCGGGCGTTCGTACATGTCTTAATCCTGCTACTGCGACTCCGTCTGATTCCTTTGATTGGTCCTTTTGTGGTAGGACACAAATTGGAATCACTATTGCTATGTCTTGAATTCATGTCGATGGCGCTTTGGATCCAATTCTTTTTAGCAATAAATGGCGGTGCCTTTCGCCGGCGTTCAATCACGACGATATGTAGTCCAGTATTTTTCCGGTACGGGGGCTGTTCTGTCTGCTGCCGTTCCTTCACGTTTTTATACGCTTGCAGTCATCCCTCAGGATCGCGGGTTGATTTGAAGTTCCGACAGATATTCGTAAGAAGCCCCTTTTGGGGGCGATGAATAACCGTTGATGATAAAAAAAAATCGGTTTGGCGATTAATTTCGTCAGACGTGTGCGGATTCCGCCGTAATTTATTGGCCATATTCATCGCTTCTGATCGCTTTTCGATCGAGGTTCGGGTATCCGCTCGCCATGCTTGGCGAGATACCTAGATGAAATGTTAGAAGATTAATTTCGTCTTTTTGGCCTAAAATTCTGTGTGTCGGGAAACTCGGCCAAAAACCAAGTCCTAAAACCGCCCTGCAATAATTTCTCTTTCGGAGTTTTTCAGGTCGCGTCGCTTTTAAGTCTCTACTAAGCGTGTGTGGCACGCCCGCCGTCCTCTCGCTCGTGGGTCGGCTTTGTGTCCGATCCCCGCGGGGTCTTTAATTCCTCGACGCTATTGCAGGGATTCTCAGCTTTCCGTTATAGGCACTATCAGTCTTCACACAACTTCACTTCATCATCACCCGCCCGCCCACGGCGGGTTTTGTTGCCTTTATTTTGAATGCCAGGTGCAACCTCTCTCAATCTCTCCTGCATGGGGATGGATGTTTGTATTTATGATTAGTCTTGTCCATACTAAATGACATGGACTTTATTATTTTTAATCACTTGTGCTTTCAATAATATATATGTGAAAGGGGTATCACTCCAATCTACTAGTCTAGATTGGTTGGTTCCGATCATGGAGGTGTGATATACTAATACAGTACTTTTTTATATTATTTCACCTCTATTTTCTGATGGATAATTATCTTCAAAAATTCACGCCAGATGCAGATTTCTGTACCTGTTGGGGATAGAACTAATTATTTAATCATATACCTTTCAATTATATATATAGTAATAGTTCCACGCTTGGTCTGGCATCGTGCTGGCAGACGGGTCTATTACAATCCTCTCAGCTTTTTATAAATGAGAGACTCTTTGGGGGTGTCCATGGCTTGGTTTGAATCACAGTTTTCTTATTTTTCTGTGATGTCCGGCCGCTAGGATAAATGTTTGCCTACGGTCCAAACGGATGCTCTTTATCCGTTGAAGCAATCCTATTGCCACTTAGCAGATATGTTTTGCTCTGAGGTCCAGCTGTGATCTTTTCCCACTTAGGGTTTTTCCTCTTGTCATGCCCATTGTAAAAAAAAAAAAAAAAAATTTTCCACATTCAGGCGTTTTGCGTCCCTTAGTCATTCGAATGATAGGGGATGCTGTTGGGGGCTAGGCATTCTGTGCCACTGCCCTTTTACTCGGCGATATTTTCCTTAGACTAATTTTTCGGTAATCTGTTAGATTCTCTTACTCGCCTGGCTGCCTCAATCCATTTTTAGGTATGTCTTGGAGTAAATGTTTGAGCTGGTACTGTTGATCGGGGACTCTCTCCAACATTTTTTGCTGAGAATTCTTTGTCCGCACAACCCTTTCAAAACGTTTTAACTGTTCATTCGTTTGAGGTGGTCCGTCCCTCAGGGCGACATCGAGTAGTCCTTTCTGATGCTTTTTTTCATTTCATGATGAATAGACTGAGTGACTTTGGATGTTCCCCGGAATGGGGTCAATCTTCTGGGTGGGCCTTTTTTCCCTTCTTGTTGGTAGAAATACTTGATACACTTGGGGTTTGCTGTACTATCCTAATCTTACTCCCCCGGGGTATGCTTCGGTCTAGAGATGTTGATTCGGAGTGGGCTTATTCGGCCTCGCAAGATTTCCCTCTTTTTTTCTTTCCACTCCTCGCACTTCGCTGCCCTGGGGGCTCAAGGAGTGGGTTGGTGGCTGGCTGCATTAGGTAACAGTTGATGACTTCATGTCTTCCGTCCTTACTCTGTTTCGGGGTTTTTTCTCCAGAGTACTGTAAGCCGTCGAGGGCTCTGAGGATTTGGGCTCTTTCCGCCCTCCTCACTCTCCGCTCACCGGCGATGCCCCTGCCTCTCGGCCCGTCATGGCCCAGATGTTGGCGATTGGTCTAATGGCTCGAGCTGCTCTGAAGCCTTGTAGACCTCATACTTGTGAGTAAACCTTTCAGTTATGCTCCGCGTGTGTTGTGCACGAAGGGGTGATGGTTTCCTGTGATGTCTCCTCTATGTACGTCGCTTATTTGGCAGCTTTTTGGAGGAGACATCTTTCAGGGGGCTCAGCAAATTATTCTCTTAGTAGGTGGTGAGCTTAGGTTTCATGCTATTTATATTGGCATGTGACCTGACGCTGCTCTTACCTACTTCTGAATGCTTGCAATTCATTATTCATACTCATTTCGATTAACCGCAATCCAGGTGTGACGTTTGATCCTGCACTGCCTCCTAGTACCTGTGCTAATCGGGCGATGTAAGCACTTTTTTTACATCAACATCGGATTTAAAGTAAGCAGATTCCTGCTGAGTCTAAGAAACAGTTGTTGTTCTAATGACTCGTAAGGAAGGCTTGCTTACCTTCTCCGATGTGATTCCAGGCCCGTCCCGCACCCTGCAGGAGTTTATCGTGTCGAGGGTAAGCGAAAAGAGGAGAGATTGTGGGTTATGACTTCACTTGGGGGGGGGGGGGTCGTCATACAGGGTGATCGAAATGAATATATATTATGTGGGAATATATATTTAGGGGAGGTTGGTTCAGGGCATCTGACTAAAGACAATGCAATGTTTTACATCAACACGGAGAGAAGGTAAGCAAACATTCCTTACGAGTCATTAGAAACCACCATCGTTCGTAAATTTTTTCCAGTCCTGGCTAACGGGGACGGCGGGAGTTTATGAAGGAAAGCCCCCCAGCATTTCGTACCTTCACCCGAGGTGTTCTGCTACAAATTTAGTTGATTAAGCACAAAAATTAAAATTCTTATTGAATTGACAGTGCAACAATAACATTTGGTCTCATAAATGGAAGGATTCGAAATTTGTTGTGTTAGTTGTGATTTTCTGAAATTAATTTGGCACTGTTTTAAACCAGTTGAACATAGTTATAATATCAAGGAGATTAATACATGGTACATGGTTATGTAAAAACTGTGCCGCTTCCGAGGTGCTGACTCGCTCCCTTTCCCAAGTTATTTTGGAAAATTAACAAATTTGGTCCCGGAGTACCTGCTTGAAAAATAGTTCCAGGTACCCGGAGAGCGCAACTACCCGAAAATTTCACCCCTACTGTTGGACAACATCATAGACCTCAAGGACGCTTACTTGCATGTTCCCATTCATCATCCCCCACCACAAATGGTTGAGGTTCAAGATACAACAACCAAGCGTATGCCTTCCGTTGCCTGCCCACGGGCTATCCACGGCTCCCAGAGTTTTCACCAGAATAGTAACATCGGGTAGGAGCGTTTCTACGTCGTCACAGGAGGGATATGCATTCGCATGTACTTGGCCGATTGGCTAATCACCGCTTCGGAGTTACACTCTAGCAATAGCCCATATGGATTTTGTATTGGAAACAGTAGCTCGCCAAGTCTCTAGCTAATAATGATGCTCTCCGCCTTATGATAGAAGGTATGAATAAATTCTAGGCCTCCTGTGAGGAAAATTTGGCCTTCCTGGGACTTGCCTTCTGTGCTCTAGAGACTTAGAACAAGCATCCTTTGAACTCCTGCAATCAGCTTCCTTACGTGACGCTACCCTTAAGACTATTTTCTCTTAGCGATCGCTTCAGGTCGTCGCTGTTCCAAGTTACATGCCTTAGGAGTAGGAATAGGAAATTCAGTTTTTTCTGCAAGCGAGGCGTTACTTTGTATTTTCGCCCAAAGTTTTTGGCCAAAAATGAGAGGAGTTCCTTTAAAGCATCTCCATTGTTTCTTCCATCTTTATCAGACCCGAACAGGTCCAAAAGATTAAGTTGTCCTGTGAGGGCGCTGAAGTGGTTAAAACAGCTACTGTTCACGCTATTCTGAGCAAACCTTTATCACCTCATCTAAGCCATACCGTCCAGCAGCGAAATCAACTATTCAGGTGGATAGTAGAAATGATTATGAGAGCTAAATCCATTGTTGATCAGGGTAGGCCTTCAGCTCACTCACCCACAAGGTTGCCACTTCTGGGCATTCTATAAGAGCTCACTTTCAGGATATTGTAAACAGTGTGCCTGAAATCCGGACCACGTGTTCATCAAGACATACTTGCAGGACATTGTTCATGACTCTGCTCAATCGAGGTTTGCTTCTGCCGTTCTCTCCTCCTGACTTGTATGGGCAAGTGTGTAGATAGAGATGTGTAGTTTGTGTATTTTTGGACATAAGCTATTAGGATTTGATTATGTGTTTTCAGTCCTAAGGGATATTCTTGGGGGTCCGCTTAGGTCCAGGGGCGTATGACATTCCGCTTTCAGTACCATTGTTTGCTCACCTCCTCCTCGGGGTCAGTGATACTCATGTGCGTGCATCCCTCCCCTCCCCCCTGAGCAAACGATGTTCTCGGTTTGCGTTCGGGAGAAAAGAGGATGAGTTAGGGTAGTGTTGGGCAATGTGCGGTACTGATGGGGATGGGCAGTATGTCATACTTACGGTGGTAAATTTATAGATATTCGGCACCTTTCGGAGAAAGTGCACTAAGCATATTTGCATCATTAGGTAAGTATTTCCCCCCTCCTAGACGTATTTGCAATAGGCATTAAATCTTTATTGGGTTTGCTTTATAGAGATTAAAGGTATGACTTTGGGAACCGGAACCCTCTTTACGACAAATTGAAACCAAGGCGATACCATTAATTTAAGTGGAAGAACGAGGCCGGAGTCTCTTTCTTTTAAACAGCTTTACATTTAAGGTCATCTTTAACCCAATTTCGCGATACTTTATGGCTTAAATACAACAAGAAAGGACTTCCACCACCCAATGACAATAATCGAACAACTCGTTGAACGCAACAAACATACGTAACGAAACGCAACGTTGGCAGGCGTGCGCGAACGTAGCAAAACGCGTTATGATGTGAATGCTTCAACCTCCAAATAACATCAATACGCAGCGCGTACTTCCTGGGTTCAATTGTCGAATTAAACCCGGGCATCAGCCAATGAAATTGCTTACATTTTCACAGCTGTTTGAGAATTTATAATACAAACCTGCATAGCCAAAATTTAACACAGACTAATACTAAATTGCAATTTGCCAACTCATGAGCTATTTTAAAGTTGAAGGTGAAGATTTGTCAAGTTACAATTATCCAATTAGATCATCAATTGGTGCATGGGGACAGCATAGCAATTGACACAGGGGCCTCATGACATAATATATGTTTATGTGCAGTGGAACAGTCAGAATTTAATCCAAAATCATTCATTCACTCTCTAGAGTTGGTTAACATAAATCCGGGTTTATGATGTCGGGTGAGGGCCACAGAAATGGAGGAAAGCCAAGTTTGTGTAACCATTTTTTGTGGACCGCAAATGTTGGTAACATATTAGCGTGAACTGGCCAATTAAATGCACTTGGTGTACATGTACATAATTATAGTAATCAAGATATTTGACTCTTGATGCCTTTTTTTTTCACAAGAACCCAAATACTCCAAACATGCTTACATTATTTGTGGTGACAAAGATTTATTACATGCACATGCAGGCAGAGCCAATCCTAGTTCTCCTTTCTGTGGGTTTGGGCCCACATTCAACTTCTCTTTGCTGGATAATAATATAAACTTGTGAGTTGACTATGGTGTTGAAAAATTCAGGAATTCCAGATAGTGTTATGATCAATGCAGATGATACCTGAAATTTATTTTCTTTCACTCTCCCCCATGATGTTTATTTATACAGTGATGACACGCCGGTGTTTCAGCCAATCACAGAGAGGCAGAGAGTTAGACGCATGAGTGCCAATATGACAAGTCCGGGATCCAAAACGGTGAGTAATGCTGATTATGGTGAGGTGTATGGAGGCTGACAGGATGTGGGGTACATGAAGTTAACTTTCAGATGAGTGTTAAGTTATCAATACGTCTGATGCAGTATGAATTGGGAAATCATGCCTTAAGACAGGATACGCTATAAATACTCACAAATTAAATATTTGGTTAAAAACTATAATTTCCTAACGTTTGGATGCTACAGGGCTTTTTTCCTTTGGCTCCAAAAAATTAAGAATTTTTTTTAAAGTAAAGAAGAAACATAGCAATGAAACTAGCCACTTGAAATTGGGAAAAGATGTGCCCGAAGGTTATTCTTATATGAACCAATTTTAAAATCATTGGTTTGAATTAAATCACGATTTATAGTGTGTTTTTTTTTCTGGGGGAGTGCATAATAGCCGATAATCCTACCTAATTGTGTTAGAAATACCATTTTGCTACATTCAACACAGATGTTACAAGTAAAAATATAAAAATAATAAAATTGACTTGATTCATTAAATAAAAGGACTTAGTTGGATAATATGGTCATGACATATGCATGATTCCCAACCTTATTTGGCATGGTTTAGAGCTATACTACTGTACAGAGAATTTGTCTAGCTTAACAGAGAAGTTTTATTCTGGGAAAAACAATCTGGTGATGAAACTGTGCCAAGGTTTCTCACTTAAAAATCCCAGTGTGCTATATTCAAAGTCCACTAATTTAAAGACCTTGTATAGTGTATACATTATTTTGAAAACAGTAAATTAAAGATGCGTTTGACTTGATATTCAGTTGATATGAAAGGGTTCTTACTAAAACCCAGTGTGGTGTGTGATATATTAGAGGTCCATATAAGACTTGCTTGTATACGAGTTTGAAAACAGTAAATAAAGATGAGTTTGATGATATTCAAAAACCAGTTTGAACGTTTGGATCGGGCGCCGAATTTGCAAAATCGGCAAAAAAAACGATCAGCAAAAATTGTAGGCGCATGCAGCTTCTCAGCCGATTGATGAATGAAAGGGACAAAGTATAATGGGTACTTTGCCAATGTAAGTATGGAAACACAAGACGAGTTACTCAAGGCAAATCATCGGATGGCAGAGGAAACCCCTGGACGGTTAATCTCTAAGAAATTGTCGCTTTTCACAAAATCCCTTTTGCCTCAGGGTACAGTATTATGAATTTTGGGATAGAAGGTCTAGTATTTCCTATTATTGACGTAAGCAGGCCTGTAAGATTAAAGCTTTATTTCCGCTTTTTAAATTCAAAAATTCCAAGTTTAGCTTTTTCTATATTTCCAGCCTGTTTTGACCCTGTACCCAGTGTTACACATTTACCATTTCACTAATCTAATCCCACTCACAGTCTGTTAAAGGCACAGCTTATCGGCTTGTGTCCTGCAGAGATTTTGTTGACAGAAATGGATTGGTGGACAGAAATGCAGTTTTGAGTATTTAAATTTGATGCTTTCAATTTTCCCATTGACTTACGGTGCTCCGAAGGTGCTGCCGAATTGGCAAAAAAGTGACAAAATTTGCTGAAAAACCTGTTTCACCCACCTTCGATTATCTAACAGTGGTTTTTAAGTTTAAATGAGTTTCAAACAAAATTGTATGTGAAGAAAAAATGTTATTTCATCACACTCAAATCACCCCCCCCCCCCAAACAACAAGGTGACACACATGCGCGTGGCACACACATCAAGAATCATCAGTGGTAATGCATGCTTACAAACTTGTTCATTGTGGGATTACAAACCAAACAATCACCTTCATCAGCCATTACGAGAATGCTTTATAAATTGCCCAGACTAAAAATCCTGTTGAAAGACTTATCTCTTTGTAGGCTCTACCCCTGGGCGGGATCCCATAAGGAATAAGCCAGATAAAGAGAAGAGAGCTGGACATAAGGAGTAGGAGGCTGTTCAGAAAGGTATATGAAGAGTTGTTTAAAGTTCGTAAGGTTTTTGGGATTTTCCTAATTAGGAATTCCTATACCACAAGTAGTACATATATATTAAAATTGATGTGAGAAGGTGGGGTACTCAAGTTTGATTTGGTTAGGAGCATGCCTCTCAAGAAGGTGCAAAATGGATTCATGGCTATATTTTCCCAGAAAAAAGTTGAAGGGATAAGTGTGTAAAATTCAAAAAAAATAAAAAAATTAAAAAAATTAAAAAAATTGAAAGGAAAGCAGTGTCAAAAACAGCCAGCATGTAATGATTGATTGTCCATTAGAGTTGAGATTTTCTTATCACTTGTATTGTAGGTAGTTAGGACGCCTATATTTGTATACCGACGGGGGGGGGGGATTAATTAATTTGACTACAGGAAAACTTCTTATGAGTTCTATAACCTCAGAGTTCCAAAAACTCTTTGTTGACGCAAGGAAGATGGTATAATCGTATGTGTTTAGCATGAGATATTGGTGGTAGTATTTTTTGGTGATTTTACAGATTTGAAAATTTGCAGTACCGTCTTGCTTCCTAATAACACGCCCGGGGGGCGGTGCCATTTTTCAAAAGGGAGGGCGTTTTATTACGTGAAAAAATGGAAAAAAAAAATCAAGGGGGACCCTGTGTTTTAGCACCTCACGGAGCGTCAAAGTTCCATACTTAATTTAAAACTATTACAACTGTGTACAACAGCAATTATGATAGGGATTACGACAGTCCCGGGCCATTAAATCATGTGATTTAGGTAAGCTTAACTCATTTTCTTGAATTGTTTTATCCAAAAATCGTAGGGGCGTTTATTAGAGCAGGGGCGTTTATTAGCAACAACACGGTAGTTTAATATGCAATTTCAAACAGCTATTCATTAAACCTTGTGGTTCAAAAATATTTTCATAGGCTATTGAATTTGCATTTCCGAAGTAAATTGCATACGTTAAAGTAGAAATATTCACGCTACTTTAATTTTCGCACTTTTCGCGCACTTCTGAGCAAGTGCGATATTAAGAACATGCAAAACTGTTTATTTTGTGTGTAAGTCTATGGAGGATAGCTGAAAAAACATTTAAAAACAAGTGAAAATACTAAAAATCACTGCTTCGTGAAAAAAATAC
The DNA here is from genome assembly GCA_023653785.1 of Ophioderma brevispina. NCBI lineage: Eukaryota > Metazoa > Echinodermata > Ophiuroidea > Amphilepidida > Ophiodermatidae > Ophioderma > Ophioderma brevispina. The sequence goes on from JAMKCH010016444.1 coordinate 38,181, forward strand.
ATGCGCGAAAATTACCACTTTTACAGTATTGTAAAAAAATAAGCTTACGAAAATGTTCACTGTTCAGTACATCGACTCCACAAAATTAATATTCATTGTGGTATTAACTTAAAAGCATTCAGATAGTCAGTCCATGTTTAGTGCATTTAGGTGATTGTACAGGAAGAGCTAAATGTGGTTTGGTGTATAATATGAAACCATATCCTGGTGTGACACATGTACATTCTTGAAGTAAAAAACTAACAAAAAAGAACTTGATGTGCTTAAAACTTTAAGAGAGATAAATGAATAATATTTCTTTAAATTGATTAGGGCTTCACTCAGGGTTACAGTGGAGGAAGCTAAGTGTATGAACATTGAACATAAAAAATAATAAGGGGGAGGGGGATATCAACATATGTTCAGTTCCCAAAAAAGGTCATAAGTAGCTTAAGTGCATGTAAATTTAAAAAAAAATGGGAAATCTGTGAGCCCTGAACAATGTTAAAAAAGAAATGGGTCTAAAAAAGATCCAAATAAGACATAAAAATTTATGATTGTATTCATGTAAAGGCTTGGGAAAAATAGGAAGGATAGGTAGCTAGGTCTGATAATTTTTTCAAATAAACACTTTGATAGGATTATGATAAGTATATAAAGTGTGGCTGATATAATGTTCTGAACTGTTCTGAAACAAAGTTTTATGCACTTAAGGACAGTGTCAACCCTGAGTTTCCGAGTATCTATTTTGGTTTGTAACTTTGCAAATATTTGATTATTGTATGTAAAAGTATACATTTCTAGAAAGAAAATTGGACGATGAACCCGATGGTGGCATCAGATTAATGTAAAACTTTCCGTATTTTGAGAAAAATACTAAAAAAACACGATTTTGCCCCAAAATATTCAGACAGCATTTACAAAAACAATTTGAATTTTAATGATTTCTTATATTTTTTTAGAAACAGGACAATTTTGTGTAGGGACATCTTTGAACTTCAAAATTGAGTATGTTGTGCAAGTGATGAAAATACATCTTTATGCACTATTGAATCAAACATCTCTTGTCTCTAACTCCAGAAATCAGAAGAAATTGAAATTTCATCTGGTCTAAATTAGCGCTTTGTTTACAGTTTCAAATATTATTTTTTGTTTTTCCAAGATGCGTTTGTGCAAAAGTACATTAAAACATGCGCACGCTTCATTACGCAGCAAAAATTAACCACGCGACGCGATGCTGCGCCTTGCGCCTGACGGCGTAAAATGTGCTTAAATTCCCGCCGTTAAAACTATGTGTTTTTTGTCAAATAGCTGTTTTAAATCGGCAAAAAATACAGCTCGGGATTGTCTGCAGTGGATTACCTTTGTTGGTAACGATTGAACACAGGTTGATGTTTAAAATGGTGCAAAAATCAGAAATTCATGTAAAAACAAAAGCACTAGGGTTGACACTGCCCTTAATAGCATGTACAAATTTCCCCAAAATGAGCACAAAGAAGGAAAATTATAAAAATAATAAATTAGTGTGTGTGTATTCCTTGTAGAGTAAGCATATTTCTGAGATAGAGTTGGTCAGGTTTTTACACCAGTATATTGTTGAAGGCCTAATCCCAGTATGGCTCATGGACTCCATTGGGTCGTATTCTTGAAACAATGATAAAAACCATCTTCATACTCTCACTAAAATAGACAATATGAATTTCCATTGGAACTATAGGTCTCAAGCTGCCCAACCAAAGATTGTAGGGTTGTATGTATTCAGTTTCAAGAGGAAGTACATGAGAAAAATATTGTAACACACATGGGAACTTGATGCATTGCAACTAATTATTAAACTCTCATTACCTAAATTTATTCAATATAGGCATATTCGGATTTTTAATACAATGAGTCATGTTCTTGTAAGAAGGAGTAATGTGATTGTGAAGAATTGGAATTATGTCTTGAAGTATAATAAAACACATCTAATCTAGTGTCAGTATTGGGAGTACCGTTTAATTTCTATCATGTTTCCCTCCACTTTTATTTGTATGGAGGTTGGTGACATTGAAAGCTGCAAAGTTTTGCGCCTCCACAAAAATGTAATTCTTGCACCCATAAATGGTTCATTGATCATTGTCCGCATTTGTATTCAGTAGGGATATCATCTGAAAGAGTAAAAGGTTTTTGTGTGCTGCCAGCTTAGCTGGCAGGACCAATAAGCAAATCCGTGTGCGTGTGTATGTATGTGATGTGTGTATGGTGTGTGTATGGTGAAGGGGTGTATGTGTGTGTCACTAAATGGTTAAAGTTTTTTATTAAATTCGACCTTCAATGAGAAGTTTGACGTTCAATTGGAACCCAAACTTCTGCATAGGTGCACAATGTGGACCCTCATATGTTGATGAGGTCAAAGATATGTGCGGAGGTCAAAGGTCATGGATGCGGCCCAAGAGCTATATTCTTTGATATAGTGAGCGCGAAAAGCGCGAACTGCAAAAAATTCTAGTTAAAATTACATTTGGTATTTTATGAAGCCCCAGAAGGTGAGAGAAAACTGTCAAAATGTATTTTGAATTTGAGCACATTTATGGCAGCACTATTTTTCACACTTGTGGTTTGCATGCGTTCTTCATACTGATTGACCAATGTTTGGAAAATCACTTTCACAAAATTATCAACCCTTTCTTATCCAGTGATCGGTTTGAGCTCAAAGTGATCTTGATAAATTGTACACTTGGACAGTCAAAAAACAATCTCCACTTAATGTCTCCAAACTTGTGCTGTAATGCAATTCTCTTGATCTAAGCTATGTGCCAAAAAGACTACTCTTTAGGGTGGTGATTTGATAAACTCTGCATGCGTTAATGAGTTTATGTTACTCGGCATAACATTTTCTTCTATTCTCTCATTTTCTTCACATATGATTGCCACTTTGTAAACCAGAAACTCAACGCCTTGGTGGTTTTTTCTTGCAGATGTACTAAAAACATCACCTTGCTTTACTTCACTTGTACAAAGCTCTTGTCCTTCCTCTTGGTTTACTGTGTGTTGTTTTTTTTTTTGGGCTCCGTTCAATATTTTTAATCCAAAGGACTTGAGCAATTTCAAGGAAAATAACTCGTGTTTGTGCTTATGTACAGGAAAAGGTCTTGGTTTGGTGTGCATGGTATTATTTGATAGGTGATTGAACTTTGGTTAGTGAAAGTTGGGGACTTGTTGTTCAGTTTCATAGGCCATGCAGTTTTTTCAGACTTCTTAATGGTAGGGGGTCTTCATTATGGAAGAAACACATCATTGTGGTTTGGCTGTATGGCCCATTTTTTCTTTCCTGAGTTACTAGTGTAACTTTCATGCTTTTTACTTGTAACTCAAATATTAAAAATATTTATTATTATTATTATTTTACCAATTTGCAAGGGCGGAAATATGCCAAAATCCCGCTGAAATTGCAACCCTTCTCGGCCGCACACCAATAGCCCCCCCCCCTCCCGGGACTAGCCACTACAGTAGCTTTTGTTTTACTGGTTTTGCCTAGGACAAATGCACAAAATCAACACATCAGAATTGTTTCAAATTGGTTGAAAACAGTTAAATGAGATGTGCACTTTATTTTATGCATGTTTTATATACAGAATTGTTGTATTGCATAGTTTCCTTTGATGCCCTGGGAAATGTAGCTCTGGAGCTGATACCATGGACTAAGGAATTGTTTAAGAATAATATCAGAGTCTTTGCGTTTTCAATGCAATGAAAGAAGTGGTGGATGCTCAATAGTTTACACTTGACCAGAGAGTTTTCATGGGGTACTTTGGAAGTTCGGAGACAGGACTCGAGAAGTGCAGTCATCAGAGACTTAAGGGTACAGTTCCCAATGCCAGGATCCCTTCCAGAAATACACCACACAAACACAAACAACAAAAAAACATTAATATGAAGAGAACAAGAAAAAGATAAGCTAGCATTATAATGGTTAATGGATAAAATCTTTCGAAGCAATTAAATTATATATCAACGTGTGCATGATTGTGTAAAACTATACTGGCACCGACTTGTATCTCACCCTATAATTGAATTATTAGCGGGTAGGGTGTTGCCTGTGGCGCAAAATTACCAAAAAATCCTGCATTTCGAATCCACAATGGGTCACTGCTGGGATTTATTCGTGTTCTCAGTTCTGGATTTGATCTACAGGTATGCTAGCTATTGATTAAATCAGAATACCGCTCGCCTCCATGGTTCACTTGGAATTGGGCAAATGAATATGAAAGCAATTCCCGTTCCTTCGGAGGGGACGTGAAGTCGTTGGGTCCCCATGTACAGAGGGTCACAAATGTACATGTACGTCGCAGCTAGTGTCGATAAGAGTCGGGTGAAAACCCCTGACTTCCCATAAATCTGCCCCAGTCTCAAAGCGGGCCATGGTAGGAGCGTTCGTATCATGGATACACGGGCACCGTTCAGCGTACACAGTTGAATAAATCTGACACCACCACAATCCATTATCAATGACTTGGGGATACCATAAGAAGTCATTATTATATCAAGACTTGCACGCATGAACAAACGAGTCATATCTCTGGGATTGCGAGCAACCAAAATTGGATGCTGTAAACAGTTATAAAGCAAAGACTACTTCATTTTTGACATGATGTAAAAATCACGTCATATTTTATTTTTCCACCTCCAATGAGGTACTTTTGCCTTGCACAATTTTTGTGACCACACTGTACATTAGGTTTGTGATCATATACTAAGATTTTTTAAGGTTGAAAAAAAAAGTAAAGCTTGGGCTGCCACATCCACTGGTCCCTGCCCCCCAGACTTTGTTGATCATTATTTGTGTTCCAACATTCGATTTTTGCTTATGTATTATTCGTAATTCTGACATGGGCCTACGGGAATAACAGATAAAGCTGCCTGTTTAGTTGTATAAATACTTAATTGGTTGTTTGTGTGTTATAGTACAGAGAGTCCCAGTCAGACATTTACAAATCAGTCAATCTTTGGGATGGATTACATTTGGTAAGTGTCAGAACTCATGTAAGTTTAGAAAAGTTTGAAGAGTAACCCATCTCTTACAATTGGCATTCATATACTGCAAGATCACCATTGTGGCAATTTAGGTGGCGAACTCCCAAAACACTATACTTTAGAGTAAACCTTTTCTTAATTGTAAATAAAACAAACCCAGGGTAGACCACATTTTTTTGGTTGGTTTTCATGAAAAAGGCTGCAGAAGTAGAAGTAGACAGAACTAGACCTGGGAAACAGATCTAATTGACAGCGGGCCGTATTGGGAATGGATGGTGATCCACTTACAGACCCTTGAGGTGACTTGACCTTGACCCCTGTAACTTCACCAATATGTCACAAATGTCCTTAAATGATTTTACTTGTTAACAACGTTATGAGGAACGTTTCATAGTGTCAACTAAAAATCCAAGCCATGTAAGGGTAGTTGACCTTGGCACCTCTATAACGTGACACCAGGGTCACGAATAGGGTTCAAACTATTAGTGTTCTGTATTACGATATCACGAGGATGTTATTCCTGTCAAATTTCAGTCAATCGGAGTTGGTTGTAAATGTTAACCTTTGACCTTGACTTGCGACCTTTGGGGTCGAGACCATCATAGACCTCTTCTTGTTCTGCTATTACTGTTACAATCACTGTAGTAATAACGGGCTTTACGGTCCTCTATAGGCTGAGATAAATCCAATTTGGTTCTTAGTTTAGCATGTTTTGGCAAAATTGACCTTTTACCCCCTTAATGACCTTGATCCTGGTATAAAAAAAAACTCGGTACACACAAAAAGGCATTGTTCCCTGCAAATAAAAACATTTCTACTACGGTTTAATTCTGGAGATAAAAAATTCTTAAAAAGTATTGACCTTAAACCGGAAATGACCTTCTTCAATGACCTTTGACCCTCCAAAATAAAAATACCTTGCATTCACCAGGTAACAGAATGCATAGCTGCAAGTTAGGTTACTGTACTATGTTTGGGTGTTGAGATAAATTTTTAAAAATTTTGGAATATTTATTTTTGGGTTTTGAACGGAAGTGACCCTCTTAATGACCTTTGATCCTGAAACTCTGGACAAATCGAAGACCCTGGCTAGAAACAATACATGTGCTCTAATGACGTCATCTGCTACGTAATTTGTAAGGACAGCGATTTTTTGATATTTTTCACAATTTTTGGTTTCTAAACTGGAAATTACCCCCTAATGACCTTGACTACTTATCCCTGAACCCCGATATGAGAAGGGTACAAGTGTTCCTCTGTAAACACAGTTTGGTTGAATTCGGGTAATGCGTAGAAGAGATAGTTTGTACAAAAAATACATATTGAAGCCTGTTGACCGTGCACTCTATACGTGGGACCCCCTGGGTCACGGAATAGGGTCAATGAAATTTTTTATGTATTTACGATTCCCGAGGATTATTCCTGGCAAATTTCAGTTCAATCGCGAGCTTGTTTGTAAAATTGACAGTTGACCTTGAACTTTGACCTTTGGGGTACGAGACTTACATAGACCTCTTCTACTTAGTAATGTTACATCACTGTAGTAATAATCGGGCTTTATCGGTCCTCTATAGGCTGAGATAAATCCAATTTGATCTTCTTTTTAGCATCTTTTGGCAAAAGTTGACCTTTGACCCCTTTAAGGACCTTTGATCCCGGTATAAAAAAAACCTCGTTTACACAACAAAAATGAGTTTAAATGACAAATAAAAAAATTCTACTCTGTTTAGTTCTGGAGATATAAAAAATCTTGAAAATTATTGACCTTCTTAAACCGGAAATGACCGTAAATGATACCTTTGACCTCCAACTAAAAATACCTTGCATACACCAGGTAAATGAAATGCAAATCGGGAAAATTTAATGTCAGGTACGATGTTTGGGTTTTGTGATTAACATTTTTGGAATGATTTGAATAATATTTTGGTGTGTGACCGGAAGGGACCCCCTTACGGACCTTCGAATCCGAAACTGTGGAAACCCGAAGACCTGCCTGGTGGGGTAACAATACATGTGCTCTAATGACGTCACGCTGTTAGTAATTGGTAACGGACAGCGATTTTTTTTGAAATATTTTCAACATTTTTTGGCTTTCAAACGGAAAAGGAGCCCCATTTATTGACCTTTGACCCTTATCCCTGAACCCCCATATTGAAGCAAGGGTCAGTGGTTCCTCGAACAAGTTTAGTTGATATCGGCGTAATTGCTGTAGAAGAAGATAATTTGTGTAACATTAAATACATATGTGAAGCTCTGTGGCCAGGTCAAAGGGCAGCCAGGGTCAATGTCATATGATATAAATGGTCCAAGTCAGCGGTCATTTGAGTGGTTAGTCTAGTCACAATAAGTCCAAACCATGACTGAGTAGACGCAGTTGAGTGTTGCCAGAAGGGAAAGAAACCAAAGAAAGAAAAGACACCACATCAAAAACAGAACAAGACGGCCTGAAGGCCGTCTTGTAAAAACTAGCACCTTAGCCCTTTGCCTAACATAACGGACTGCGATGGTGATATTTTTATTACTTTCGAGGAATGAGGGCATGCACAAGGAATGTGAGGACCGAGAGAGGGTCGCGGATATCAGGATCCAATCCAGCATAATACCGCCGATCCGCATCTACCATTAGCGTCATCCCCGTCTCCAACAAGAGTTGGAAGGGTAAGAGACCTAATAAAGAAGGATTAAGGGAGGGGTGACAGAAGTAATACATAAGGGATGTTTTCAATAATTCTTTGTTCTGGAAACTAATTCTGATTCCATGGTACAGACTCTGACACCAAAAGATTATAAACCAAAGGTTTAGCACAGCATTTTTTGAACTGTGTATGAAAATTTTCAAAAAGCTAGCCTGCATCTGTAATGATCCCTGGCTTGAGATAATTAAGAAATAAAGGATTAAATGTCATGTTTATGAAGATAATGTGTTCTGAGGCAAAGTAAAAAAACATGAATAATGGGCAAATAACTGTCGAGGGACACATCATCAGTATAAACCTGGACTCGACACATATATTTCTATTTTTGCCATGAAAATAATAACTCAAAAAAAAATATTTTCTACTAAAAGTAGGAAAAAACAGTTGATTACGCTTTACAAGCGTGCGCTTGATTGTCCGCGTACGGGACATGGTTAAGAATTGACTTTAGCGTTTTAGTGCCAAAAGTGTTGTAAAAAATCATATCTGAGCAAAAATAACATGTTTAATTTTAAGATGTCCTTTCTAGGGTTAAAATTGTTCGTGGATTATGAATTTTTAATCAAAAACCCGGTAACCAACACCATTGCTACAAAATATTGATTGTGGCCAATTTGTCCCACAAATCACACTTCGGGTTTGTGACAAAAAAATTTTCACCTACCAAATTGGAATACTACAGAGTTACAATATACTTATATGACCATGGTATAATGTTAATTTCAGTTAAAGGTATTAACTTATGGATTCAAGTGTGTGTGTTTTATCAATTATTTATAATTTGCAACACCCGAACCATTCAAATTTGCCATATCCGTGACAAAACGGACATTCAACATTTAGAACTTTCGAACAAAAAACTTGCTTTGTACAATCACATCTCTGGAAGAAAGGGTGTACATCAGTGATGATTTCCGTCAGTTTATGCAGAATTTACTAAGCTCAAATTGATTATGAACTTGCTTCATTCAAGTAAGGAATATTGCCAAAAATAAAAAAACGTTTCCCCTACCCTTGATTTTCCAGTGCGTGAAAAAAATATGTTTTCAAAAAATGGAATTATGAGAAAACTAAAAGAGGGCTTGATAGGCTTGAAAAATTTAATCGATTATGCCCAAAGCAAAGTCCCTACATAGTTATATTATTATTTTTTTTTTACTTGTCTAAAAATTGGAGAATCCAAATTTTACTAAAAATGCGGCGTTTCAGAACCCGACCGACGAAAAAGAAACGAAATGTGGTGACATGTTGAAAAGTTAATCGATTTTGCCCAAGACATATTCCCACAAGAATATAGTATTAATTTTTTGCAAAACTGAATGTATTTGAGAAAAATTGTGTTTATCAAAGCAAGATGCAATTATCAACAAAATACCATAGGTTTTCTATGGGGACGTGGCATTGCGCAATACCCAAAAGGCGATATCTCAGAACGCATCAAACATTTTTTGCATTTTTGACTTCATGCTTTGGATTCTACACAAAATTTAACCTAGAAAACATGTTTGTTTCACGTTAGAACCCTAACATTTTTACACTTTTGCAGTTAAAAACCTAGGTCGAATCTCAAACCATGTCGTAAGTGTTAGAGTTTGGATTCTGTGTTGATATATCACACATGCCGAAAAGATGTTATATTGTACTATAGTGCGTAATCGCGACCCACAATGGGCAGTGAACTAATAAATCTCAGAGTGCGATTTTGTATTATGGGGAAGAAGAGGTAATAGAATATTTAGAGCCAGTTTATCAATTAGAGGTTAATTAATACAGCATGACAAGCATTGAGGAATCATTGTTTTAAACGGAGGAATTGGGGTTTAGTCGGGGCTAAAAATGAGCTAGGGATCACGGGAAGAAAGTTTATATCATGTGGTTTTTCTAGATCAGAATTTTATGAGGGAAAAGAATATGTTAGGTAAAACGGCCGAATCCTGAACGCATCCTCTATACATATAGGGGGGTATTTCCGGGGGACAAAAAATTAAGAAAAATCATTATATTATGGTACATATGAAGACAAAAGATATCTGACGTTTGTATTTTTGTAATGAACTAATAATTAAGCTTATTCAGGTATTTAAGTATAATGTACTGATGTAGTAATGATACAAGGTTAAAATAAGTGGTAGGGGGTCCCTAAATGACCCCCCTTATAAGAAAATACAGTAGTGACAAGTGCTAAAATATACGAGCAAAATACAACATTAGGAAGTAATAAGTTAGTTAATTGTTCAATTGAACAGTACTTTCAGGATAGTTCGAAGGTATGGCGGAGGTATGGTGATTGACGGTGGCAAAATGCGTATATTTTGGGGTGGCAACCTGGGGGTGGGTGACTTGAATATGCGACTTATATGTTGCCTATACATATGTACGAAAATAGCATTCAGTGGGGAAGGAAAGTTTATCTGCATTGGTTTTGTCATATCAGAATTTTAGAGGCATAAGAATATGTTAGGTAAAAAAGCATGATTCCTGAACGCACCCCCAATATGGGGGTTTAGTTGGGGGGGGGGGCAAAAATACATATGAAGACAAATAAAAAATACTGACCATCTAGTGACCACAAGAATAGCAGATTCGGGTATTTAAGTATAATGTACTTGGTATAGTATAATACAAGGGTAAGTAAGTTGTAGGGGGTCACTAAATCCCCCCCCCCCAATATTAAGAGAATATGTTCTGTAATAATCTCTGGAACAATAAAAAACCTACCCCGTTAGGAAGTAAGTAATTTGTTCAATCCTGAAAAATTGGTTCAGGTTGATGGTTATAGTCATCGGAGGTTCTGGTTAGGTGGCGAAAAGAGGGTTTAAAATACAGGATTTGGGGGTGGCAATCCCGTGGAGGGGGACTTGAATATACATTTGTTTATATGTGCCTACAGGTGGTACGGAAAATAGCTTTCAGGGTGTGATTTTCTTCATAAAATGGTCATTGAAGTTTTTATGTGATATTGTGAGAAAAGGAGAAAAGGGGTCATGGTTGATAGAGTAAGCAATTGGGGAAGGGGAGTTAGTGGGTGTCAGTATTGATTGGGTGCCACTTCAATATGCGGACTATATGTGGCATACAGAGGTACGAAGAAGGGGGGTCATTGGAGCTTTATGTTGATATTATGCAAAAGGGGTTGTCCATGGGTTTGTAGATTGAAGTGAATGGGGGGGTCATTGGGTGCGTTTGATGTCAAAATTGGGGTTCAAGGACAGGCAGGTGATATCCACAAAGATATGGTAGCACCCCCCCAACAAAACCACCAGTATAGCAATTAGCATGGTCCCACTGATTATCATTACACATTGGTTGCAAACATTACATTTAACTAAACAATTGCAAATTGTCTAGTTTGTGGTTTTGCACACCCCATTGTTCATTGATAACAAAAAACTGTTGGGGGGGGGGGGGGTGGGTGAGTTAAGAAATAATACTATATCATACATGATGACCAAAGCAATCACCAAAGCTTGGAGTAACCTACGAATCTAGTTTATTTATGTGTTTAAAGGGACATAATGGATGAAAAAAATGACATAGTGAAAAGGCCCTTACTGAAATCACTTCCACGAAGTATGAAAAACCAATTTGGAGGTGTGTTACATTGTAAAAACAGTTAAAAAAGGAAGAAGGTTCCAGGGGGGAGGTGGCAGTTTGAGGCCCTTCGGTAACAGAAAAAGCAAGGTGTTCACATCACGAAAGAATGTAGAGTGTATCTAGCATGTTTTGCGACAAATTCAAAAGCATTCGACTGGGATTCAGCCATTGTACTTTAGAATTGTAGTAAGATAGGATCTGGCAATTGTGGAAGATGGATAGCCACAATAACATAGCAATGGCGGTGAGGTGATGACAACATGCTTTTCAAATTTGGTAAAATGCTGAAAGTAATTGTCAGCAATCCTTGGTTCCAAAAATTGCCACACACTGCCACCTCCCCTTGGAACTCTTCCAGTTTTTTATGTAATTTTTAGACATGGACAAAGTATTATTACATAATGCAAAAAATAAAAAAAATAAAACTAATTTTAATTTACATTCTGCACTTATATAGGGGTCTGGTTCAGGAGTAAAGGGGTTTAGAGGTTCCTTTTACATATAAACATTTATTACAGCCGCTTTATCAAATTAAGGTCAAAGCGCTTTACAGTAAAAGTGACCAAGTTTTAGGGGAATTTATTAAATATCAAATGCCTCTCCTTGAACCCCATTTTGACATCAAAGTGACACCCAATAACCCCCCCCCCACCCCAATCGTTTAATCTTACAAAAAATGACCCTTTTTTTCTCCATATCAACATAAAAAACTTCAATGACCCACTTTTATTCTATGAAGAGAGTCTCACACCCTGAAAGCTTATTTCGTACCACGGGTAGGCACATCAGACAAATTTATATTCAAGTGCCTCCCCCCCCCACTTCCATGGGTTGCCACCAAAAATTATCTGTATTTTACCCTCTGCCCACCTTACCAGACCTCCGATGGTGAAACTATTACTTTCATCTGAAAATCCCGGTTTCAGGATGAACAAATAGTTACTTCATATACTGGGGTCAGGTTTTTATTTTCAGGATTTTGTCAGAGATTCTTAATATTGGGGGGGGGGTGTTTAGTGACCCACCTACACTTTTTGCCCTTGTATAATTACTCATCAAGTACAAGTACATTATACTTAAATTACCTGAAATGCCTAAATTCTGTGTCACTAACGGTCAGTATATTTTATTTGTCTTCATATGTACCAATAGTACTTCCCCCCTCCCCCAGGAAACTCCCCCAATGGAGGTGCGTTCAGGGATCAGGCTTTTTACCTAACATATTCTTATTCCTCATAAAATTCTGATCTAGAAAAACCACATGAGATAACTTTCGGTCAACTGAAAGCTTATTTCGTTACCATCTGGTATTAGGACACATATAAGTCGCATATTCAAGTGCACCCCACCCCCATGGTTGCCACCCCAAGATAACTGCATTTTGCCACCTCACCAGACGTCCACCAGATTCATCCATGAAATACTGTTCTGGATTGAAAATACTATTCCTAATTGTGTATTTTTGTATATTTTAAGCAATTTCAATGTATTTCTATAAGGGGTCATTTAGTGACACCTACAACTTATTTACCTCGTATCATTACTTACATCAAGTACATTATATTAAATACCTGAATAAGCTTAATTTCTGAGGTCAGTACGACGGTCAGGATATCTTATTTGTCTTCATAGTACCATAATATATGATTTTTCTTAATTTTTGACCCCCCGGGGAAAAATAAAACCCCCCTTATGAGATGCGTTCAGGGATTCGGCCTTTTACCTAACCTATTCTTATTCCTCATAAATTCTGATCTAGAAAAAAACCACATTGAGATAAACTTCATTCCAGGTATTACCTAGCTCAGTTTTTAGCCGGAATTTGGTCTGAGAAATTTTGAGGGGAATGCTCCGAGGGAATTTTCAGAGGGTACCAAACCAAATCACAATGGTTTTTAAATCATGACTGAAAACACTAGTGCAAAGTTAAAACGTCGAAATTGAGAAATAAGTAAAATCAAGATGTTATTTTATGTAAGGTCAATGTGGTTCAATGAATTTCTGTTGTCTCGTTTTGTGCCTGATCTCTTGTATTGCAATTGGAACAGCAACAGTGGTCACGTTGATTGTTTTACCAATCACAAACCACAGCACTTGCGTGATGTTCTATAAAAGGAACAGCACGCATGTATTGATGCTCGCGTAGCGTTCTTATGTTGGGGCATAATGGGGAGGTCAATAAGAAGGTATTTAATATGCTTTATTGTATACACATCACTGTAAGATCAATGACCTGCGTTGGCACTTGGGCATCTTTAAACGAGGGTTGAAAATTGGATTGGAACGAGGCAATTGCGCCTATTCATACCGGTTATGAATTCTGTTTTAGTGGGCAGATAACACCACTCTACTTTTGGCCCAATCTTACAGACTAAACCGATGACGCAATGAACTTCTAAAACATGGCTAAAGGTGATTGAACCATGATGAGGTCATGTTGATGTTACTTTGGACAGGTTATCAATATTAATGAGCTTCATTGCATATTTGAAGAAAAAGCAGTAATCCACCCTACAGACTAAACGATAGTCAAAACTTTAAAGTGGCACGGTAATAGAACAGGACAAGGTCATGTGCTGTAACCTTTTGGACAGGTTGTGAATATAATGAGATCATTTGCAATCTTAATTAAAATGTGATTAAACCACAGTTGGTGGGGACCATCTTAATTGCATACCGCATAATTCTTGTTGGAAATGTGCTACATACTAGTATTACCCACAGATGTCATGGTTGGGCAGGAAGGGTTTGTGTCACAAAAGTTTATAACTTGGGGAAATAATCTGTGTTTCGGCTACGCAGCTCTCAGAGGGGTGCGAGGTGCAGAAATACATTAAGACACCATAAAATATACTGACCATCTAGTGAACACAAGAATTTAGCATATTCGGGTATTTAAGTATAATGTCTTGGTATATTAATAATACAAGGGTAAGTAATTTAGGGGGTCACTAATCCCCCCCCCCCACTATTAGAAAATGTTCCCTGAAAATCCTGAAAATAAAACCTACCCCATTTATTTTATTTTTTTATTTTTTTTTTAAAACAACTAAACAAAAACCGTTAGAAGTAATTAATTTGTTCATCCTGAACAGTGGTTTCAGATGATGGTATAGTTCATCGGAGTCGGTGAGGTGGCAAGAGGGTAAATTACAGTTATTTGGGGTGGCAAACCCGTGGTGGGGCACGTGAATATAAATTTGTCTTATATGTGCCTACAAGGTGGTATGAAAATGGCTTTCAGGGTGTGTGTTTTTCATAAAGTGGTCATTGCAGTTTTATGTTTTGATATTGTGAGAGAAAAGGGGTCGTTGGTTGTAGATTTAAGCAATTTGGGGAGGGGAGTTATTGGGTGCCAGTATGATTGGTGCACTTCAATATGCGACGTATATGTGCCTACCAGATGTACGAAGGACGGTGTCATTGGAGCTTTGTTGATATTAAAAAAGGGGTGCCATTGGTTGTAGATTGAAGTGAAATGGTGGTCAGTGGGTGTCAGTTTGAATGTCAAATTGGGGTTCAAGGACAGGCAGTTGATATCCATTAAGATATGGTAGCACCCCCCCAACAGCCACCACCATTATAGCATATCCTGCTTGTTCCACCTGCGATTATCATTACAAATTTGGTTGCAAAACATTACCATTTAACAAACAATTGGCAAATTGTCTAGTTATTTGTTTTTTTGCACACCCCACTGCTTCATGTGATAACAAACTGTTGGGGGGGGGGGGGTGGGTATTAAAAATATACTATATAATACATGATGACAAATAGCATCACCAAGCTGTAGTACCCTACGGAATCATTTTGATTTATGTGTTTAAGGACATAATGGCATGAAAAAAAATTGACATAGTGAAAAGGACCCTTACTGAAATGCACTTCCACGAAGTATGAAAACAATTTGGATGTTTTTACAGTCTGTAAAAACAGTACAAACAGGAAGAGTTCAGGGGGAGGTGGCAGTTTGAGGCCTTTCTGTAACAGAAAAGCAAGGTGTTTCACATCCCCGAAAGAATTTAGAGTGTATCTAGCATGTTTTGCGACACAGCCAAAGCATTCAGACTGGGATTCATCCTTGTACTTTAGGCTGTAGTAGATATTGTCTGGCAAGTGAAAGATGGGAATTAGCACATATCAATAGCATGGTCGGTTGAGGTGATGACACATGCTTTTTCAATTTTGTACATGCTGACAGTAATGTCACCATCCTTGTTCCAAAAATTGCACACACTGCCACCTCCCTTTGAACTCTCCATTTTTTTAATGTAATTTTTAGACCATTGACAAAATTATATTCACATATAAGATGATAATCAAAACTAATTTAATTTACATTTCGGCACTGGTATATAGGGTCTGGTTCAGGAGGTAAATGGGTTTAGAGGTTCCTTTTACAATATAAACATTTATTACAGCGCTTTATCAAATTAAGGTCAAAGCGCTTTACATATAAAAGTGAGCAATTTTAGCGTATAAATATATCAAATGCCCTCTCTTGAACCCCATTTTGACATCAAAGTGACACCCAATACCCCCCCCCCCCCAATCGTTCAACTACAACCACTTACCCCTTTTTTTTTTTCTCACAATATCAACATCAAAACTTCAATGACCACTTTTATCTATGAAGAGCCTCACACCCGGAAAGCTATTTTCGTACCACCTGGTAGGCACAAATAAGACAATTTATATGCAAGTGCTCCCCCCCCCCCTTCCATGGGTGACCACCCCAAAATACTGTATTTTACCCTCTTACCACCTCACCAGACCTCCGATGACCTAACTTTCAATCTGAAACCCTGTTTCAGCGATTGAAGAAGAAAAAAAAAAAAAAAAAAAAAGAAAGAAAAAAAAAGAAAAAAGAAAGAAAAGAAAAAAGAAAAAAAACCAGAACAAAAAAAAAAAAAAAAACAAAAAACAAATTAATTTACTTCCTACTGGTGTCAGGTTTTTTTTCAGGATTTCAGAGTATTTCTTAATATAGTGGGGGTGGGGTTTAGTGACCCCTACAACGTTTTTCCCTTTGTATATTTACTACATCAAGTACATTATACTTAAATACCTGAAGATGCTAAATTCTTGTGGTCACTAGACGTCCGTATATTTTTTATTTGTCTTCAATATGTACCATATAGTTATTTCCCCCTCCCCCATGAAATAACCCCCAATTGGAGGTGCGTTCAGGGATCAGGCTTTTACCTAACATATCTTATTCCTCATAAAATCTGATCTAGAAAAACACTGAGATAAACTTTCTTTCCACACTGAAAGCTATTTTCGTACCATCTGGTCTAGGCCCATATAAGTCGCATATTCCAAGTGCACCCCCCCCCATGGTTTTGCCACCCAGATAACTGGCATTTGCCCGCACCATACTTCCACCAGACCTCTATCCCTGAAACTACGTTCTGGATTAACAAATACGTACTTCCTAATTGTGGTATTTTTTGTATATTTTTTAAGCATTTTCAATGTAATTTTTTTCCTTAATAAAGGGGGTCATTTAGTGACCCCTACAACTTGTTTACCCTCGTATCATTATAATTCAGTAGCATTATACGAAATACCTGAATAACCTTAATTCTTAGGTCATTACACGGTCAGGATATCTTATGTGCTTCATATGTACCATAATATATGATTTTTTCTTAATTTTTTTGACCCCCGAAATAACCCCCCTATATTGAGATGCGTTCAGGATTCGGCCTTGTTACCTAACATATTCTTATTCCTCATAAAATTCTGATCTTAGAAAAACCACATGAGATTAAAAATCTTTGCCTTCCAGGTGATACTAGCTCATTTTTAGCCCGGACTATTTGGTCCTGAGAAATTTTGAGGGGACATAGCTCCGAGGGAATTCAGAGGTACCAAACCAAATCCCAATGGTTTTATAATCATTGACGGAAAAACAACTAGTGCAAAGTTATAAACTGTCGAATTGAGAATAATTAAAATCAAGAATATTTTTATTGTAAGTGTCAATGTGTTCATGAATTTCTTGTTCTTCTCGTTTTGTGCCTTGATCTTCCTTGTATGCAATTGGAACAGCCCAGTGGTCACTTTCTTGTTGTTTACCAATCACAAACCACAGCACTTGCGTGATGTTCTATAAATACGAACAGCACGCATGTATTTGATGCTCGCTTAGAGTTCTTATGTGGCATCATGTGGAGGTCATATAAAGTGTATGTTTAATATGCTTATGTAACACATCACTGTAAGATCAATGACCTGCGTTGGCAATTGGCATCTTTAAACGAGGGGGAAATGGATTTGGACGCAGGCAATTGACGCCTATCATTACGGTATGAATGCTGTATTAGTGGCAGCTAACACCCACTCTACATTTTGGCCCACCTGACAGACTAAATCGACTACTCATGAACTTCTAACATGGCAAGGTGATTGAAACATGATGAGGTCTTGCTGTATACTTTTGGACCGGTTATCAAATTTAATGAGCTCATTTGCATATTGAAGAAAAAGCAGTAATCCAACCTACAGGACTAAACCGATTAGTCAGTGAACTTCAAAGGTGGCACGGTGATAGAACATGACAGGTTCTGTGCTGTCATACTCTTTGGAAAGGTTGTGGATATTAATGAAGATCATTTGATAGACTCATAGATTGTTATTAAACAACAGTTGTGGGGACCATTTTACTTGCATACCGCATAAGTCTGTTGAAATGTGCTAAATCTAGATTACCCACAACATTTGTTGGGCAGGAAGGGTTTGTGTCACAAAGTTTAGAACTTGGGAATTAATCTGTGTTTCTGCTACGTCAGCTCTCAGAGGGTGCAGAGGTGCAGAGAATGTTTGACTTAGCTCAAAGTTGTCAAGGAGAATAACAACTTACAAAAAACCCTTTTTAAATTTGAAGATCTTTTTAGTATACAAATCAAGCAAATGTAAACCATTATTTCATGAAGTATGCATTCAATTTGCAAGACCCCCGAGCACAAATCTGGTTCAATTTGGCTTTGGTAAAGAAAAAACCAGCAAAATGGAATTAAAACGGCACTGGCGCACATTTTCACAAAATGTGAAATTTCTTCAATTGATCGCAAATGATAGTCTAGGACACTGGAAGAAGAGAGATATTATTTTACATATAATAAATAACATACCCAAAACAGATCTAAATTAAAGGCTAAAGACATCCAGGCAATTTGTAGGCCAACTTTAAGTTTTAAGTCCAATTAATTATTTATTTAAAAAAAAAATTACATGAATATCATGACTCGTTCATTGATATTAAAACCACAAAGGTCACAGACAGGTTCAAACGGGGGTTCATGCATGGGAACCAGGCTCTGGCATGTGTTTTCTGTGTTAAACACCATTTCGTCGTCTGCTGATAAATGTCGCCGGCGGCTTTACAACCAGCAAAGATATGAATTTTGAACCAGTCGTTGAGGGTGCACTATTTTTCAAATTGCCAGTTTCTCTTTAAACATGATGAATGGTATTCTACCAGTTCACTGGCTTGCTATGCAGTGAGCAATTTACACCAGGTTACTAACAACTTACCAGATATAATATGAAATCTAATCAAGATAAAGAATCTAAAATATCAACTATTATTCCTCTACTAAAGTACTTCAGTTCTTTCATTGATGTATGTATATGTGATGTTTTTATTGGTTTATTTTGCAGCAATGCTTCTCGCCATCCATGCATATTTCGGTCAGGAGTAACTCTCTAACACCAAGTCCATACCAAGCCCCACAAGATCGACATACACAGACGCAGCATGAGCCCTGTACTCAGGCCGAGCACACACTCAAGAGAAAATGTAAGTAATAACTGAACATTACTTAAGGGGAGCATGTTCTTGATTTAAAGACACTCTCAGTGATCAACCTGAAAGAGTGAAAATATTTGAAAATTTACAGGACTAGTTTAATACGTGAAGATAAGGCTGTAGGATTTTCATAAGGTATATTTCAAATGAAGAATTGACGGACAAAGAAGAAAACGCAGTGTTCAAAGATCTACATCTCATTCAATTATGTGTTGTACTAAGGTCTGTACGGACAGTTAAATGACTAAATTATTTATTTTGTCCTTATTAGGTTGCATTTGGTCCTATCACTTGCACGGTATGTTAGGATACCTATACTTGTTACAAATAAGATCAAAAATTGCATTTTTGATGATTTTTTTATTTTGTTTAGCAAATCATGATAGTGCCTGTAAGTGAGTGACTAACAGCAATTTTACTCACATTTTTTCTCAAGAGTATTTCACTCTTGGGGCAAAATTCTCAAGGGATAAGGTCAATTATGAGAGAAACCTGAACTTAGTCACTGAGAAAAGGAAAATGGGGGTGACTTCACTCTTACAATATTTTTCAAAGAGTGAAATGCACGGTTCAAAAGTATTTCACTCTCGAGTCTCGATATTGATGTGAGTGAAATTGCTGGACCTTGTTTTAACTTTCAAGCCAACACTCGCATATTCCCTCAAACCAAGGTTCTTGTTGAGTAACACTTTTGTGGTTTTGGTGGTAGATGAGATAAATGTGCATACTGCAGTGCCTTTGGATTACTGTACAAATTATTATTAACCTTCAGGCCTGTAACCGGTGAGGTGGGGGTGGCGGATGCCCCCCTTCCAAAAGCCCCTAAAAAGAGATAAAAAAAGGCCAAAAAAAAATTTAGGATTTTTTTGTGCTTTGTCTGTCCAAAAATGGTTAAAAAAAAAGTCATGTTTGCTTTTTAAAAAAATGCCTCTGCTAAAAAAAAAAAAAAAATATGGTTTGATTATACCTTTGGAAAAGAATTGCATGGAGACTGAAAAACAAATTTCAAAGACAATATGAAAAAAAATATTGTCTGTCTTAGGCGTTAAAAAAAAAAAAAACATTGAGGGGTCCCTAAGACAGTCGGCTCACGCACCTTTTAAGTACACAGAAAATTTGCTTGATTTTTTGTGATTTCGCAGGTTAAAAATATTTGCGGCGTCACTCAAAAGGGTAAATTACAAACCCCTGTGTTCGACCAGTCCTGACCAGTGATGGGCATTTGGAGATTTAAAAAATTGGCTGTAGGCATGAAAAATAAACCCATTTTGGGGCACAGATGAATTGTGACATAAGGTCCCAGGAAATGACAATAGAATTGATGTGGTTGTGGGCAAGTCTACAAGGGGGACAGAAATATTCAATACTTGGGGTGGTGAGGACATCATTTGTGGTACCATTGATTTTTCAGAGAGTAATTGAAAAAAATTTCCAGGGCCTGGTGTGGAATCTATTCATGACACTGACTGAAAATCATAGTTTCACTAATGATGTCACGGTTAGTGATTCTTTTTTGGCCATGTTTAGTGAAATGAATGTCCCATAAAGATTTGGAGGGTAGTTTTATCATTCATTCCTGGACCTTTAAAAGTGAGTGAATGGGAGCAAAAAAAAAAAAAAAAAAAAGCAATGTTTTTTTTTTACAGATTTGGTTATTTTTATGGTAATTGCCAAAAAGAAGGGAGGGGAAAACCTCACAGGACAAAACCGAAACTGAAAGGCCGTTGCCCCGTAGAGTAGGGCCCCGTAGAGTAGGGGTTTCATAAGCTAAGATTAGGGGTATACTTAAACACAAATAGGGAATAATTCAAAGTTGACAAAAACTTTTGGTGTTTTTAAACAAAATGTGACAAATTAATAACCACTAAAAATATTATATTAATACGTAATAAGCATTGTTATTTATTTCCAGTAAAATTGGCTTGATGTACATTGCAAAAATTGTAGAAATTTTATGCGTTCAACACATTCGTTCCCAATTCATCTGATATTTTATACCTTCCCATAACACCCCAGTTGTTTCTCCTTATTCTAACATTGTGGCTGTATGAGAAGATAAACAACATTTAATTTTTAAAAAATTTGTCATATCCCAATTTGTGATTTTTTGTTTCATTGCAGATGATAGTGACATGATGTTACACCACCTAAAAGGCAGTCTTATCATTTCACCCACACATCCAGTACACACAGTAAGGAATGCCTTTTAAAACCCTTTTTGTGTCCCCTGCTCGAGTTGCAGGGGAGGTACATAATAATCAAATCCATTGCATGTACAGGTATGTGTATGTTTGTTTTATAGTAGGATTTTTTTATTCTGTCAGTTCATTAAGTTTTTGGGGCGTGTCGACGACTTCCATTCGTTATGAGAGGTTGTATACTTTACCAATCACTATAATAGAAAATTCGAATTCTTTTTGACGATACCAGAATCAGCTTAAGGCCATAATTGAAAAAAATGCCCTTGCTCACGAACAAAAAATGCAAGGAAAATGAACTGAATAAATTCCAAACACAAACTTGACAAACTGAAGCGTTCACCATAAGAAAAGATACTGATAGAATAATTATTACCCGCCAAGGTCTTTTTTACCTAACTAAGGATATTAAGAAATCTGATACGTTTAAAACATTTATATTCGCCTTGTTTCAGCAATAATCATGACATCTTGGTCAAATATTTTGTCTAGTACAGAGTTGGCCACTCATAAAAAACTAACATATTTACATGGCATAACTGCCTCGACCGTTGAGAGGTTCACCCGGCCTTATCATGACACTATCTCCGTTCTGTTGAATTGAACTCCACACAAAGGAATCGATAACGTGTCCTCAGATTGTACGACAAGCTATTCAATTGATTCTGGTATGGAGCCTTTACATATTTGATGCAAAAAGGTTCATGTAAAATGTTTTACAGCATCAATTCAGTTGAACAAAGTTGAGCATTTACGGCTTTTCAGATTTAATCTCAACGCATCCCCTCCAAATAAATTCTTACCATCGACAATATGCGTATACTGACAGGAATAAAAAATCAGACTATACAATTTTGGTTAACCTTTTTCAAAATGCTCTTGCGTGAACACCTGAACTCCATTCTCACCAAACATGGGTTATAGATAAAACCATAGACACTTGCATGTCATGGTAGGGTTAAAGGTCACATACCTAGGTCAAAAGTCATTAGAGGTCAACTTGTGCAAGAAACGTGGATCACAAAAGCAGGCGACACTAGTGGTTTGAGAATCGCTTGTTTTCTTACAAGTTCTTGCATAATTTCCTCGCTTTGAAAATGTCATTGAAAAAAAACAAAACCTGTTGAGGATTTAATGTGTTTCTGTAATGTTGCCCATGTTTTGATAAATATGTCGAAACTCTGAGCAAGTTGGCCTATTTTAATAACACAATGGTTGACATGAGTTTGTGAAGAGCATGCCCTACTGGTTTGCTGCAGAAGGTCACTGATTTAGGGCTGAAATATATTCTGGTACTAAGTTATAGATTTGATTTAAATTAATACAGCCTTTGGTTAAAATGAAGATTCCACCTTACCAAGGTTTTGAAATCGAATAAACAAGCTATATAAGTAAACAAGTTTTCTTTGCAAGAGGACATTAAGTCATCCAGCCCATGTACTGAGAGCGAGACTATGATACTTGTACATTGCGGTCAAGTTTTAGGCAAGTTTAAAACCCTCATTTGTCCCTTGTGCCTTTTCTCAGGTTGGCATCACTTAACATCAGTTTATGTGATTACCTGCAGGCATTTGCATACTAGATGACTTGTACTGATCCCAAACTTCAATTTAAGTGCGACTATAATCGCTGCCAGAATTTCTCAGGCAAAATTGCAGTACGCGCAGCGTAATGTGCGCCAACCCGGAAGCACAAATAAGTTCTTGACAAGCGTCACGCGATTTTAATTGGTCGGGTGGCGTGCCCCTATATCGCGATTTAATTTGAATATTACATTGCGTGCGTTCGTCTTGCTTGAGAAATTCTTACAGCGATTATACTATCTCAGAACTTAAGCTCATTGCATGAACTGCGCAAACCTGGAGTCTGTGCTGTTGAAGCAATAAGTAAAAGCTCACCCGGATAATGGTCCCATTGAAGCCGATTTGGGGATCAGCGCAAATCATCCACCGAAGTAACTAATTAAATAAAACAAGACTGGTGATAGACAAAATTAGAACAAAAGCAAAAAAAATAAAATAAAACTTTTCCATCCCAAAAGTATTTTACAAAATCCAGGGCATAGAAAAAGGCTAGGGAAAATTCCCAGAAGATTTTATCAAAAATTTGTGAAGTAGCAGAAAATAAAGAGGTTTGACTTCCAAAATGCAGTGAATTATCAAAATTGGCACAAAAGTTCACAGTATTTGTTTAATATTTTAGATAATACAATGGTAGCAAGATTGTACGATATGCAAATACAATCTGTTTACCATAATGTAGCCGCTCTATTTGCAGGAAAAGAGTAATAACAACCCACTTTATTTTTCAAATATTTCTGTTCTTATCCAGTATATGTAGTTTAAGTTCAGATGACGCCAGCCCACCCACGCACCTTCACTCCGACGCATCAAGCATCTCCGGCCTCTCGGCTACGTCAGTCTCCACCAGCGCATCCTGTTTCTCATTCAACACCACATCAGTGAACAATAACAACTCACAAGTATGACCTAGGTGCTCACAAGATGTCTATTTTTTTTACTTTGTATATATGATTTTGCTGTCGGAGTGGCAGCAGACTACTAAATATTTTATTTATCCTGGACCTGGCATGGCTGTTTTATCCTGTAATTCTGTAGATATTTTCACAGTGAAATATATATCCCTCATATGAGAGAAAGGGGTGTTTCTCATTCTCATATTTAGCTGACCAACAATATCTTTTTGTGGTGCTTTGCTTTTGTCTATTACATGCATTGCACATGAGTACTGTGTGGATAGTGCATGCGTATTACATGCATTACACATGGTGATCACATGGGGTATGGAATGGGGTTGCATGCACACATCACAGGCTTGCACAGGTGAGCCCAGGGGTCGCATGGGTGGGGCATGCAAATCACACAGATTTCATATGGGTACTGCATGGGTGGGGCATGCATATCCACAAGCTTTACACATGGTTATCGCATGGCTACTGCACGATTGGTATGTGTCCTAATATAATATGGACAAAAGGGTTCCTCATATTGAGTTTATCAACAAAAATCCTTCAGCCATTGCAAAGTAAAACTTGGCAAAAGAGTTATTTTATTATATATTTAAATTTTAAAACATATATCCTTTTGTGAGGGCCATGGCTAAAGGTTAACATCATAGCAAATTGATGTATGATGTTGTTAAACTAAATTTGACCTCTTTTTGCCATATATCAAGGCTGCTTGGTGAATGCAGCTCAATTCACTAACCTGCCTTTTTATTACCTAAATATCCAAGGCAACAATTTTGGTAGAGTAATATATTGTATTTAAAAAATTATTTTGTTAAAGAAAAAACAACCTGAAAATGAGATTATAACTAACAGACCGGAAAGACAGACAGGTTGCAAATGTGTATGATCTAGAATGTGGCAGACATCTTGGAAGTACCCTCCTTTGAATCATGTGTGATGGGAAGATGGGAAAAAGTATTGTAGCCTGATTCCATAAGTACTATGTAATGGAACGGAAGAGGAGGTAAAGTATTCTTCCCACAATGCCATTTCTTCCCATACAATTTTGCACTGTTGGCCTTGTAACAATGAGTTTATAGTGACAAAAAAATACTTAAATTGCAAGATATGGGTATGATTCTGTGCGGATGAGGCACTATTTTGGTCTTGTAGGTATTTTTTAACTGTATACTCGATAAAGGCAGTTTATCTGCCGAAACATCGTGATGTTTGTGTTGTGGGTTAATTTTCCCTCCATGCAAGGTGGGATGGCATCCCCCTTGAAGTGCCTTCAGCAATATAAAAGAAGAGTCTTCAGCTCAGAACCTGGATCAAAATAAGCAAAATCCAATTTTCTTGAATAATAGTGTCGTTGCTACAGTTGCCGTCAAATACTTTGTGGCATTTACTCTGCTTTGAGTGTGATGCAAAACACAGAATGATTTTGTTGAAACTCTGATGGTGATAACGGTGACGTTGCAGTTTCTTGTTTTGGACAACGTGTCCAATTGATGCCCCAGAGTAGGGTAATGCCTGAAAGACAATTTAGTCACAGTAGCCTGCGATAACTTGTTGGCAGACTGTATGGTCAGTAGAGTACAACCTCAAAATAGGCGAATTCACCCAATAGTGCAAAATCGCTGTATTGGGGGAATACGTCACATGACCATACATTGATATGCCACATCAGCTGGGTGTAAAATCCCCCCCCCAATTATATATTTTCTGAAGTGTGGTATTTTGGAAGAATATTTATACACATATCAAGCACTCAAAAAAATCATTAAAAACAAAAGCAAGATATCATCCGGGGTTATTTCAAGTTTGAACACACCATTTTTATTATTGAAATGGTACACAAAAATGCAATTCCATGTTATTAATTATTTCATCGCCACAGTGAATTTTTTTCCTTCAGTAGCTTAGGGGTTTTTGACCCCCGCTGAATTATTTTGTGGTTTTCTAATGCGAGGACAGTATCGTTAATTGACGAGGACACGTTTAGGAAG
Source organism: Ophioderma brevispina (assembly GCA_023653785.1). Classification (NCBI taxonomy): domain Eukaryota; kingdom Metazoa; phylum Echinodermata; class Ophiuroidea; order Amphilepidida; family Ophiodermatidae; genus Ophioderma; species Ophioderma brevispina. The sequence continues at coordinate 63,956 of JAMKCH010016444.1, forward strand.
AAAACGCTTCGCACTATTTAGCGATTTTCTCACTATGGGGAGAAGACAAATTCACCGTATTGGCGAATTCGCACTATTAGGGGAATTTGCCCATTTTGAGGGTGGTTTTACTCTACTGATGGTATAAGCTAACTGTAGAGACTAGTTAAACCTCCTACGTCACTTTTTTTGTTGCCTGCGAATCCATTCCTGTGAATCATTATGGCCCATATTATTAAAACTCTAACAGATACAATCGCCCAGTGTGTAACATCAGGCTGACCGATTTCAAGATACCAAGCCCTAACTGTTTTACAAACATTGCTGTTAATGGGGGGGGGGGGGGGTGGGGGGGGTGGGGGGGGTGGGGGGGGTGGGGGGGTGGGGGGGTGGGGGGGGTGGGGGGGTGGGGGGGTGGGGGGGGTGGTCGATAAGACGCAAAATATGTCAACCGTCTGTGACATTGTGACAGTAGCCTGTGATAACTTGGCAGACTGTATGGTACATACTGTATAGCTTAGCAAAACACCTCAAACCTTCTGTATAAGTTCATTGTGTTTGCTAATTCAATAATGTATATATTGCTGTAAAACAAACAAGTAAAGCGGTATACACCTTTTAACGAAAAATTATTCAGGAATATATTAGCAAATACAAACTCAGGAATCACAATGGCCATGTGCTTGTATAATGACGCTTTAAAAAGATAAAGGTATTACCCTACCTAGGGAAATCTGTGATATTCACTTTTACTGGTTATTTCGTTTGATGGTAGCATTAGCAAACAGCTTGTATATCTATCACATGTACATAATGCTATCTGATAGGCGAGTTTACACGGGCCAAAAGTTGTCATCGAATTCACTCAGGTCGTAATTGAATTAATTTCCGCCAATAGGGAAACAGGTACGTCGTAATTAGGAAGCAATTTCAAAACGTTGAATTTCAATGATGATGTTATTTCATTCATTTGAAGTGAATTCGAATAAGTTGTATTTTTGTTAGGTAAAGAAAAGTCGTTATCGATTTAAGTTTCCAAGCATGGGCCTACTCAAGGCCGTACACTTCCGTATCACCAAACAAATGCGTAATTCATTTTTCTGAATATGAATTCAAAATCAGTGTAAGTGTAAACAACTACCCAAAGTGTATTTGATAACGACTTTTGCCCAGTGTAACGCGATACTAGTCAAGACTGTCGTGTGAATCAAAACATAAGAATTCCGAGGCCTCCATAATAATGTAAAATATCTTTTAGTGGTGTTTTTCCTCGCTAAATGAGAACTGTGCAGGTGTGACTTCCAATATGAACTACATCGGGTAGAAGCTTAACCAGTAGTTTGTATCTGCCAGAATCGTTCAGAGGTGGATAATGTGGGCTGCAATATCTGCATAAAAGGGGTGGAGTCTGTGGGTTAGGCTGGGGCATGTGCCCGATTAACCAATGGGGAGGCCGACTACTCAGACAAGCCAATCGGCATTCGTTTCCAGTTGAATGCACGCTGTTGGCGCATGGAAAATAACCTGAACAATTATGGCAGAGAGTTTAGTTCCCTGATAATTGAAAGAAAAATAAGGGAAACACGCCACTGAATTAGCATCTTGACTACGTGTATATTCTACATTTTGTCCAGCTCTCTGTTGGGCATTGCTGCCTGTACCACATGGATTGTAAAAATGAGGTGAGGGGTCACAAGACGTCATACATGTGTCAATTCTTCAAATTGCATGCTCCATTTAAGTCAGAGGTCAAAGGTCACATTGAGAGGTCAAATTGTCACAGACATGAAAAAGTGTTGCTGAAGTACTTACTGCACCTATGGTGCTTATTTAAAATCTTTATAATAAATAGATGAAGCACTGCAAGCATGTGATATTCAGATGATGGCAGATGTGATTAAAGGTGCTTGTTCCGATTTATGTCTTTTGTGTTCTCTACATGATTTGAGAGCTGGCACTTGCACATACTCCCCCATCAAGTACTGTGGGAAACAAACTTGCGGTTTTGATGGTAGAAGCGATAATGCATATTGCAAAGCTCTATTAATACTGTGCTAATATTGATGGTTAACCGTTAAACCGGCGTATTTTGTTATATTCTTTGGGAAAGAAATAGATTTGAAGGCTCAAATTTCAGGACGACAATGAGAAAAATACAGCCTTTCATATGATATCAAAATCGATATACTTCGGGTAAATCAGGGGGGCAAAGACGATCGGAACACGCACCTTTAAAATTGTAGCATGTACTCTATCAAAGTAGTGTAAACAGGAACATTGCGAGTTGTTTACAGATTTCATCGTTAATTTGAGAAACAAACTTTTAACAAACCCACAAAAATAATTTTGACCTAAGGCGACGAAAATAAAACCCTGTTTACGGGGGAGCGGACCCTTTCGAGTGGGTCGGCTGTCGTCGAATTTTTTTTTTTTTTTAATTTTTCTGTTTTTTAAGTTTTTTATTATTTTGATTTTTGAGAGAAAAAATTGAAAATGTTTACAAATTTTCTAAAAAAAACACATGATCAATGGCGGCTAAAAAAACAGGCTGATTTTACATGATTTTTGGAAAAACAAAAACAAAAAAATCTCGACAAAACGAAAAATCCGGGGGGTCGGGCCGTAAAAACAGGGTTTTTTATTTTCGTCGCATTAATGGTGTAAAACTGCATTTAAAAATTTTAAGTGATTAACGGGTTTAACTGGGGAAAATCTATACCGCAAAACATCCTGTTATTCTATATCTGGTAGAGAATATGCATAACTTGTTTATGAAGCTCTTATACTATTTAACTTCCTGAGGTCTGCTACCTTTCTTAATGTATCTTTGATCATGTTGATTGGTTGATTACATGCGATATCACCTTTTAGTAACCAATGAAAATAGGTCTATATATCTGTACCTCTGATTGGCTAATTACATCATATAATCCTTTGAATAGCCAATCAAATTGGCCGAAGATTAGTTTTAGAATGGATAAATTTTACTTCCTATAATTAAATTCCAGCTCTTTTTGATAGCTGGAGTTCAATTTGCTCACCAGTGCCAAATGACTGTACTTTTTCATTTACGAAAAAAATCCTAAAACAGGCATTGAAAAATCGCTTTTATAGATTTAAGAAAATGTCTCCGTCATCACCTACCTAAGTAGAAAGGATTATTTTGTGCCGTGCTTACGATGTAAAGTTTAAACATTTTTTTGGCTATCAAACTTTGTAGTTTGGTTTGTTTTCTGAAATATAACATACTGTTTATTTTTGCAAGGAAAACAAGCAAATCAAGCTGTAAAATAGCACACAATCAGCAGAAATAGAAAATAGAAAAACAAAACAACAGATTCTAATTATTTTCTTGACTGAAATATGTATATTAATATGTATATTATTTTCTTGATTTATGTATAGTCTTTTATACTTCATAAAGAAGCTATAGTTTCCTATTTTCTCACTGTTAATGTGGTTTGATTGATGTACAGTTCATCATATTGTTGCAGTAATATTCATTGAGAAAGCATGTATGGTTTATAGGATGTGGGCGCACCCAAGGCCTATACCGTGTTTCAGGTTGGTGTCAGTATAGATGATGCGACTTCATTACCGGGCAAAGATAAATGCTGCTTTCACTATGAGCTAGTAGAAGCTCAATTCCCTTGGCACAGTTCAGTAGCTTTCATTCACCAATGTATTTAGAAAATATACCCTGGTTTTGGGGTATGATATATGATACCCAGATCACACAAGGTCAGTTCATGAATGGATGAGCATATTGTAACTCATAGTGTTTGCTTTATGCATTCCTATTTGTAGGACCTGTGCTTTTAAAATTGGCACTCAATGAGCATTAGCTCTTAAAGGGCAACAAAGTCTTTAAAAAAACGATCAGCATTTGTGTATGCATCTGTCACCATTCATATAGAAGTAATTTCGGTCTCTCAAACCCATTCCTTCTAAAAATAAAAATTAACAATTCGGTGTTCATGGGTGAATCCATTTTGACTTTGAATGATGTAGCCTGGGCACACCAAAGAGTGCTAGTGAAAGTGTTATACAGGTGTCCTACATTGAAATCCATGAAAACATTAAATTATCTCTTTGTGGTGATGAATTGTGGCTATTCAAAACATTGTCAGTGCATTCAAAAGGCACAAGTTCAAATGTTATAGATTTGCTCAAACTAAATTGGTTAATAAGAAGAATTGATTTCTGTTGGCCCCAGTGTATGTAGTAGTTCTACACAGTGTAATAACAAAAAGCCTATTTGACTCACTATAATCCAATAAGATACCTGGCTTGCAACATTCCAATGTGTCTATAACAATTGATTTTCTGCCTATGAAATGCACAGGGAATGTTTTGTATAATTCCAATTTATCACCATGAATAGATGAGTTTTACATGTTTCAATGTTAAATGCCAGTTTGACCATTGGCACTCTTTGGTGGGCCTGGGCTATGTTATTCAAAGTCAAAATGGATTTACCCATGAGCACCGAATTAATACTTTAATATCGAGAGGAAATGGGTTTGAGAGATTGAAATTACTCCTACATGAATGGTCATATATGTACATGTAAACACACACAAGTTGTCATTCATTTTAAGGTTTTGTTCCCCTGTAAATAGTGCAGCAGTCACCCTTTATGACCTCTATAGTGTTCATCAGTAATTCTGAAACAAAATTCAGGCTACACGCGCGTAAACCCGGAAGTGTGTGAGGAACGCTTGACAACGGAAATTGACTACGCAATTCAACCGGCGCGCGTGTGCCATTTGTTTCAGAAATTATGACGGCGACTATAGCCTCTCAGTAGACCAGGTGCTAACCTGTATTTGTAAACATTGTTGTCACATCAAAAGATGTGACATAATCAAAAGATGTTAAATTAAGAAGATGATGTGACATCAAAAGATGTGACATCGAAAGATGATGTGACATCGAAAGAGGTGACATCGAAAGATGTGACATCGAAAGATGTGACATCGAAAGATGATGTGACATCGAAAGAGGTGACATTTAAAGATAATGTGACATCAAAAGATGTGACATCGAAAGATGATGTGACATCGAAAGATGTGACATTTAAAGATAATGTGACATCAAAAGATGATGTGACATCAAAAGATGATGTGATAGCTGGTTACAAAGTTCATAAGCTGATTAGCATTTGGTCTCTTCAGGCTGGTCTTGAAAACTACTGCACATTACTAAATGTGTATTCCTTATGGGACTTAGTTTGAAAAGCCTGGCGCTAAGTTTCAAATCATGTGATCATATGCGCTCACGTGCCACAACATCTGTAAAACCCGATTGTTATTCCTGAAAAATTGGAGAAAAATCCATCGGTGCTTTTGGAAAATATTAATTAGGTAAAATACCACTATATTTTTTTGTATTCTAAAGTTGGTTTATGCTGAAATTCAGGGAAACATTTGCCAATTAATCTTCTGCTTAATTAATCTTAAAAGTACTGTGAACACATCAATTTGTCTAGAAAACGATCGGCATATAATATTATAGCATAAGTGGAATCCAAATTTTTCACAAGTGGGCCATTTTCCTAATGATTCTCTATTTCAAGCAATCTTAGGATCCACTCGGCAAATAATCACAGCACCCTCATATATAGTATAGGATAGAGAGTATAATTGTTAAAAAGAAATATTTATATAGACATAGGATCTGGAAGGGCAGTGTGATAGAGAATGTATAACGAGACAGTAGGAAATGGTGTTACATAATTATACTTTCTCATTTCATTATGGGATACATTTTTCTCTTTAAATGTTGAGCCTAAGTAATGCTAAAAATATTTTTTTTAAAAATATGTATCCCATAATGCATTGTTTTTGCAGGACAACCCTTTCAAGGCAAAAGGTGTAACTTGAGTTATGCCCTTTTGCCATAAAATGACCGTAATAGAACGATGGCATGGATGGGAAATGTTAGCACCGTCAAGAGCACTAAAGACGATGTCAGAACTAAACCAATGACATTTTCGCTAATACGGACTTTGATCTATTGCAACACAAATTGTACTAAGTGTCTACGAAATTATTATGAGCAAAATGAGAATGAAATGTAATTTGAGAATTTGGCACAGGGCCAAGCTTTCTGTGCTTAGGTATAGCGCTATACAAGTGACCCAACCAAGGTTAATTATATTAAGCAGTGGTGCGCTTTTCAATGTGATCAAATGATGTTGTAAAGAAGTTCGTTTGTGCCATGCACCATACCAACATTCTTACAGTATCTCTGATTTGTTCATTAAAAGATATTACCTGCCAAGTGACCAATCAAAAGAGTGCTTTAATGCCGATAGATAGGCAGGTAGTGCCCAGGGGTCTGTTCCCAAAATTCATTCGTCAATCTATGTGCATAGTATGTCATGCCTGAGTGGACCAATTTGTCCAAAGCACTGTGTAACTTGTATGGAAAGGTCTGTTATGTAGGACATACGGATGAGTTAGTATACACGTAGGGTGATGCGCGAGTTTGGGGGACGGACCCTGGTGGTTAAAGGAGAGCCTGTACTAAAAATAACATTTTATAATATACGCTATAAAATAATTACTGACAACAAATCAAGTGGTTTCAGTAAAAAAAAAACCCAGAATTATATTAGCCCTAAAAATGAATGAAAAACATCTGGTGTGACCATGCACTATACACCTCCACATATGACACTTTCCTAAAGTACAGACTTGTACACATTGATATTAAGGCCACAAAGATCACATGAGATAAACAAGGTGATGTCAAGCGAATCAACTTCTGGTGATGTTGTTTTAATGTGTTTCTACACATGATCACGGTAACACATTGATCCAAGATTAACACATTGATCAGTGGTATCTGGAACAAACCACTCGGAGTGGTTGTATTATCAATCTTCTGTTACCCTTAAGGGCCACTGATTGGGCTTCATCGTTTCAGGGAGGCTCATCTGTATATCGACTTTACAGCCATGCAAATAAATTGATTTGGCGAAAAAAAAGCTCTAGGCACGTTTTTTTGTCTCTAGAGCTGGTAAAAACAGGTGCTTTTAATTCATATTTATGGATAGTATATGTTTTTCATGAAACACTCCCATAGGTGTTTCAAAAATTATTTTATAGTGTATTTGGATGTTTTTCTTGATATGGGTTCTCCCAAGGACAATTTGCTTAGAAGTGGCCACGTAATAGTAGGGGTGGGCTAAGGATGGACGTGTTTTTACAACTCTTGTAAAATGAGCATATTCTTATGGCCAGTTTGGATCCTAAAAATGAATCAGGCACGCTTTTTCACTCGAGATAAATTTTTAGGTTGGTTCTGTGGATTGTTTAAGTTTTGTACTGAAGTCTATAGGGCTTTTCTGGCTACTTTTTGGAAATACAAAAAACAACATGATCTTCATCCTAGATTTTCTAGAAACTACCATAGATGCTTTATGGTTTAGGCAATTTTGTCAAAAAAAAGCCAAAATTATTCTCAATGGCAGAAAATATATTTTTTCCCCCCCAAAACTCTATTCGATTGAGGCAAGGGCAAGCACAGAATATCCAAAACAAGGACCACTAATTAATTTAGTGAAACTTAAGGAGCTTCTATTGTTGTAAGGTCAAGCCTTTAACCAAGTTACATAACTTGCTAATACCTGTGAATGTACTGGGGTGTTTTCATACCATCAGGTGTGGTACATTATTAAACATATTAGTAGCAGGAAATGTGTGTAAAATAAAAAAAAGAAAATGGGGTGTATTCCTTGTTTCTATACTATTTAAATTAGGTTGTTGAAAAGTTGTAGCTGTGCTAATGAATGTCTACACGCCCTCTGCAGGTGAAGACATTATCTTTATTCTAGAAATCTGAACTGGTTATTTTGGAACCTATGGTTTTACAAAGGGAGGGCAACATACCTAGAACATGTTGCAGGTTTACATTGTTGTCATTAGTTTGTAGTGGCAAATATTGGCAAATAATTAATTTAACCTCAAAAAATCCATTGACTTTATGTACGAAATTAAAATCCATGGAACAACTAAAAAATTTAACTCAGTGAAAAAGCTTGCTAGTTTCTTTTTCAGGAGGAGCCAAAATGGCCATGATCCACTGTTTTTTTAAAAAAAAAAGTTGGAACTTGCCCACCCCTAGTAATAGGATTTGTTGCCCAGTAATCGGTCCAAACAAATCCACCAAGGTTATAGTGTGGGGCATTCAAAGTTTCATGTGGAGCATGTTCTGTGCCCGTGTTTATGGGACCGATTGCTGGGGCAACGGAATCTATACGGGCAATTCTACAGCGCATACCACTTAGTGTATTATGAGAGGGATTGGTTACAAACCACCCACAGAAGTCAGACCCAGTGATGTAAGACTTTGGAAATTTCCGGATTTCCCCTAATTTGACCATAATTAAAAAAAAGCCAGAACGAAGTGTTATTGTTGGGTCATTTGGGGCAATTCCGTGACAGTGGAGAGCAGAGCATAATTTCTCAGGGGATTTGTCTTTTATGAAGGCTAATGAACAAATTTAGAGGGGGTGCCCCTCGAGAAAGTGTGGGCAGAATCCAGGAGGGGGAAAAATTTATAATACAGGGGTCAAAAATGAAAAATGCTTGGATTGTTGTAAAAAGGTAACCAAAGTGTTCCTCTTGTTACAAGGATTAAAAAAAGGTATAGTTTGTACTACCTACAAGGTATGGTTACCGAGTTATAAGACAAAGTTTGTCAAATGTCAAAGGTCATCACCAAAGGTTAAATCCTTAATATTGCACCGATTTCTTTAAAAATGGTCTCAAATTGTTAACCTTTCCACAGGGATTGCAACAAAAGTAGTTGACACCCTCATTTGTATTTGTTTATCGAGATAAATGACAAACAAGGTCAACCCCATTGACCTCTATTGATCTCCGAATTTTAAAAATATGTTAGAAGGTTCAAAATGTTTTTGTTGTAGTCTCTGAGGAAAGATTTGAGCCCATTTTTTGAAGAAATCGCAGTAATATTTAAGATTTAACCTTTAGTGATGACCTTTGACATTTGACGATTTTTGTGTTATATCTCCATAACCATGAGTTGTAAGTAGTACAACCTATACCTTTTTTTAATCCTTGTAACAAGACGAACACTTTGGTTACCTTTTTACAGCAGTCCAATCATTTTTCATTTTTGACCCCTGTATTATGCATTTTCCCCCTCCTGGATTCCGCCCACACTTTCGTGAGGGGCACCCCCGCTAAATTTGTTCATTAACCTTCATAGAAGACAAATCCACTGAGAAATGATGCTCTGCTCTCCACGGTCGTGGAATTGCCCCAACTATATTTCTTTTTAGCAAGAGTTCCAAATGTACCCTTCTTCAAAGTTCTACATGTAACAAATTCTTCTTTATTTTTGGCCTTGGGGTTAGGGTATTATCATTGTAAGGCCATAAATACAAAAGAATTTGTTCGCTCTACAATTTTAAAGAGGGGGTACATATGGAACTCTTTCCATTTTTTACATTTATGTACTTGGGTGTTGTTATTTCAGCATAAAAAGCATTACCCATATTTTTGGTAGGGATGTACCCTTAAACTCCTGTAGCTTTTTGTTTGGACGATTAATGCAGAAAAATTTAGCACCACGCGCAAGCATTTGGCCGCTGGGGCAAGGGCCAGATCAATTTTCAGGAAATTAATGATATGTCCACTTAATCCCTGTATACCATCTATAGGTGTGTTTCTATTGGGACCATTTACCGGAAAAGAGCCGCTAAGGGATTAAATGTGCTCAAAAGAACTACTGCCCCACATATTTCCGTCAATCAACCCGGCAAAATTTTTTCCTTCTCGAGGAAGTAAAATAGCGGTGTCACTTATCGGTAAGCCAATGGAACCACACTCCGTTCCCGACAGTGCGCATGCACGAGAAACGGAAATTGCTAATACCGCATGATTACGATCGACGATGGGCCCTACACGTGTGGGATGGTAGAGATAGATATGAGGGATTGATCGTCCTGGATTCGGCGGTGCCATCCTTGATCTTACTACATCGCTTCTCCGCCGCTGTCCACCTACATTTACCTTCGACCCCTTCTCTGACGTTCACGAACTTTTAACCAACACCATCCTAACCCATCATTTTGCCGCTGTTTTTTGACTGTAAATGTCAACATGACATCAATCCTACTATCGCAAATTCCCGCCATATTTTTTGTTTAAAATTCACCCACATGCTTTGCGTTGACTTCAGTTAGACCTTTGCCGGCAAAGTTTATGTGGAGTTGAATCGAGAGCATCCAGGGTAGTATTTACCGGTAACAGTGGCCAATAGAAACTGACCGTTTCCACCTTTCCCTTGCTCTTTCCCGGTAAGATAATTTCCTTCCCGGTACATGCCGGACTTTTCAATAGAAAAGCTTAATGTGAATGTTAATTCACTTGGATTGTACAATGGAATGCCCTTTGTTTGGATATGTGTAGAGGGATATGTGCAAATGTAAACTGTATATAGCTAGTGTATGTATAATAAAACCATGTATACGGTTGCAGTCTACTGCCTGTGGATATGTAAATATGCAGTAATTATAGGAAAGAGTATGTTTTATACAGGAACTGGATTTTTTCAATTGTGTGCGATAACCAAAACAATTGGTAGTGTTTTTCGCTTAATGACAAATTGTACCATTTCACCAGTTTTTTTGATTGGAAAGATAGAGAAGGGTTTAAACAAAAGGGTTTATTTTCTTATTTGCTGGTGTTTTTGTTTGTTTCAGAAAGTGTAAGAGAATGGGCTAAAACCAAAAGGTTTATTTTTTACTTAGTATAAAAACCTGTGCCTTTTTTTGGTAACGGCTGTTGAAAGTCTCGTTTATTAGAAAAAACCAGAATAAAACAAAAATTTTATCGCCGGCGACAGTTTTGACAACTACTTTTGAATATTTTATCCACTAACCTCCGTTCTTTGTCAGAATTTAAGCAATTTCATTGCGGGCAAATCATGCTTTTTTCATAAAAACTAGTTTTTCCGATGTCTTTCTATGGATAATGGGGCATATATAGGTTGCTATAACATACAAATCATTACCTTTGTAGGCCTATAGCAAAGTTTGCTAAGTTTTCCTGCAATGGATTGGTCTGATTTTTGCAGAGAATATAGCTCTTGGTGTCCTACCATCATTTGTCAAAATTGTTCTAAAAATAAGGAGACATTTGTATGGGGTCAACGCTGTGGTGTTTCGAACATGTAATGCTGC
>JAMKCH010016445.1:0-24258 GCA_023653785.1 Ophioderma brevispina
CTCTCAAAATTTATAAAATAAACCCTTTTCTTCATTTTTGGTGATTTTTAGACCCTTTTTCACCTGATACCTTCCTTGTCTATCCTTCCAACCATAGATGAAACCACAAAAAAAAAAGGGGGAGCAGTTCTTGCTGTGTTATGTACAGTGCATCTGTTGTAGCACTTTTAAATGACATTATTCATTATTGTGATTATTATTAGTTGAACTCTATGCCAACTCATCAAAACTGCACCAACATGATTGCAATTTCCTTTCTTAAAAACATTTAATGTGTTCTTTGTTTTGTACATCATTTTGTTGAGTGTATAATACAATGTCTGTGAAAATAAAGTTGAATGAGACATAACAAAAACGAAAAATATGAATTATAGGATAGCTTATGGAGCATGGGTCGATCGGCCAGAAAAGTTGGGGATTCTCTCCTTTCGATCTTGGTAATGTGCGAAGGATTTCTGCGCACCCCACATATGAAATGGTCTCGTTCGTGTCAAAGGCTGAATAAAGGAAGCCATCTTGAATTTGGCTTCACAAGAAATCAGAAATACAATGAAAATTGCTCTTCGGAAATTTGCACAACAAAACTCATCCGTCGGAATGTAAGTTAATCGTTTTGTTTAATGTTTGCTGTTTGTACAAAAAAAACCGGCATGTCATCGAAAATGAGGGATATGGCAAGATTGCTCCAACTTAAAATTTTACACATGCTAGTGAACGCCTTACAATTAAGGGGAGTTAAAAGTAACGGTAGTAGGTCAAGAGAACGGTTACATGTCACAGTGGGTCTATGTGTGACAATAGATTGTACAACATACAATGCCTTGTAAATTGCACACAATATTTTATTGAAAAATATCGTTGTGGTCACGACATAGTGTCGATATCTTGATTTTTTTGGTCAAAGTGAGTTAATAGTGATTCTGACTTGCATTTTATGTACGCTTTAATTGTACCAAAATAAAAGTGAAAGTAATCTAAACCAAAGGCCGGAGTCGAATAACACCCATTGGTATAAAACGGGTTTCACAAAACAATTTCCTCCCTGTTCGAATACGTATTCAATAGCTTTGCGTGTACAAATACTCAAGCACACAATAAATTGCGAACGAATACGTATTCGCTGGACAAAAATCGATCAAATCGATAAAAGGTCTGTCAAGATGTAGGGCAATCGGTGAAATTACAGTTCGCTACTTCATTGCGGGAGGGAATTGGTCATGTTATTTCACATTTTATTTTTGTGTTTTAATAGGTTACTGCCTTCCTCTCTTATACTTATTGAAACCTTCGGTCTGTGCGTCGTGAAAAAGAACTACCTAAGTTTTGTAGTTTTAACCATTTATACAAATAAACCAAAATTCACCTTTTAGGGGGAAATAGTGACATTAACCCTCGTATTACCAAAGGGGAGGAGTTACCTCCCAGGTAAACTTTCCTCGGTGCCCAAAAACGTTAAAAACTTTCCGAAAAGTCTCCATATAATTATTTCACACTTACTTTGATCATTTGTTGCGAATCAAATGTTGAGGTACGCACCCGTCACCGGTGGTTAGCGTCGATTAGTCGATTGGTGGGAGTGGTTTTGTTAACTCCAGTACCCATTTTGAAAAATTCAGCATTCTGATTGGTCAGTTACTGCCCCAGTATTTGGCAATAATGAGCCGCGAATGCATTTTCTTATCATTTATTTTCATTCATCAGAATACAAAATACACATAAAGTAGGCAATATTACCTTAAAACCTATACAAGACAAACCAAAATAAAATCAAGTTGTTTTAGTTAATAGAATAGGAAATAAAGGTGTTGTAGTATCATCATGGGCTCATAAGTATCCTCGCGGCAAAAAATAATGGGCGCCATATTTATTTTTTTCGACCTCGGACCATTATTCGCTTATAAATGTACTGCATTACCCTTGAGTTATTAGGTATTTGTGTTAATATGTGAACTGTATGGCTCTAAAATTATATGTGATTAAAAAACTGTTCATTTTCCATATCATTTGAGCCAAATACGCATGAAAATCCAATATTACTACCTTTTTTATGCCCATTTTTTTTTCCATAGAGTACCGACCATCACTCTGAGGTGTATCTGTGGCAATGGACCAATGTTGCCAACTGAGGAACTTTGACTCATTGTGCGCCATGCCTAGGCGAAATGTCAAACGTGCTCGCATTGGTCAACCATGGTCAAGACATTGCTGTCAGCGATGATTAGCCATGGTGGCTTGACCATGGTCAACCAATGGTTACCAGGGGCCCCATGGGATTAACATGGTCGAAGTGCTAGCATGGTCTGAACTTGGGCAGCCATGGTCATCACCTGACTGACCATGGGAACTTCCACGTATACCATGGTCGACCATGCTTTAGGATGGCTGAGCTTGTCAAACCATGGTCATCACCTGTGGGGCATGGGTTTGGACCATGGTCCCTTCAAGTATACCATGGTCAACCATGGTATCACTCATTGGACCATGGTTGACCATGGTCACTTCAATGAAATTGTGCTGACCATGGTCAACTAAACCCGGAAACTAAGTCTGATCATGGCTTTTGAACAAGGTTGTAGTCCCATGGCTGACCATGTTTGACCAGTTCACTTCAAGTAGCCCATGTGTGACCATATCGCTACATTAGGAAACTGATGTCTGGTAGGGTCACATGGACCACTTAGATGGCTGTTATTGTTTGACCATGGTTGACCAGGGCACTACCGTGTCTATGCCCAAGAAATTGTGAGAACAAGAACAAAGAGGAAGAAAGAAAAGTCATGAGTTGAATGTGGCCACAATTTAACAAACAGTGTTAAGGAATATTGGTTAAAATTTATGCAATAACATTGTTTTTGGTTTCCCTGACAAAGTTTCATCTGTACTAAATTTACTCCCACAATGTACTGATGACGTAACCTAGATGTGACACACAGGGCATAGCCAGGGTGGGGAAAAAATGGGGGCCAGAGAGTGTCCCCTCTGTGAAAAAAATCTGAGGGGAAATGGGGGAAATTAAAACATATATTCATGTTAAATCAGGCCCTTTTCGGATTCTTTTTGCCATGCGACCGGGAAATTTTTGTAGTAGTAGAGTAGTATAACATTCTTTATTCAGGGTTACTCAATTCAGTTGGTACAAAAAAAATGGTGGTCTCCCTGGGACCCTGATACAGATTTACAAGTATGCGTGACAGGTACATTTGTTGCACCTACTACCGGGAAATTGCCCCCTCGGAACCCCCGGGCTGGCTATGCGCCTGGTGCCAAACCATTCTTGTTGGTCAAACCATGGTCAAGACACAGCTGACCATTGTTGACTATGGGCCAGCGCGATCAGCCATGGGGACTTGCCAGGTCACAGTGGTTACCATGGTCCCTGTGGACAACCATAGTCGACATGGCTTTTAGCATGGCTGAGCATGTCAACCATGGTCATCATCTTGTTGAGCATGGTTGACATGGTCACTTGTTTGCAATTGTTTCCCGTGATATTAGGGATTCCCCAGGTTTTCAGGATTTTTGTCACCAATCTGAAGATTTGTGACATAGTCGCCATTTTGAGTCTTAGTCTTACGTAGGTGGTCATACTGGTGAGAAGCTTTTTTACAATTGATATATTATTTTTGCCCCTTGTTACCAAGCAAGATAGTTTAGCTCATATTAGTAAATCATCAGTCTGTGATTACAAGGGTCCCGGTTTCAATTCCTGGTCAAGGTAACGTTGATTTCTGTTCGCCATATAATATTACCTACTATAAACCATAAGATAGGTAGGATAATACTGGTGTATAAAATGTGTTAAACCATAGGGATATGTTTTTTTTTAACATTTTTATTTTTTGAAAGTTTTTTGAAACAAACTTTTGAGGAACATGGACAATTTGCCCATGCTTGACCATGGTCAAAAACATGGACCAATTGAACCATGGTCAACCATGGACAAATTTGACTGGTCAACCATGGTTAGTTAAACAAATCAATTGACATGGTTGACCATGGTTAACCATGTTTTTGAAAAAGGGCACGCCATGGTGAACCATGGTCAAAAACAACCCAAAGGGACCATGTTAACCATTGGTTAAAGAATGCGTCATATTAACCTGGTTGAACATGTTTTTGAAAAAGGCTACCCGGTAGGGTAGTATTGTTGGAAGCAATAGAAAACAGGAGGACCAAAGCTTCAACTGGTACCAACAGCGAAATCTCTATTGCTTTATAAATAATGAATTCTCGGGGATGTTTACCACCACCACCCCTTAGTTAAATCGTGTTACAAAAAATTAGATTGGGTAAACATTATTGTGAAGTTGATTTTCTCTTAATGTTCATTTTTATGTTCTGAAAAACTAAATAATTATAATACATCGTTAAAAAAACTCTCCTTTCAGAACCAAAATTGATATTTTCTTTGGGAAGTTGTTTGAATAAGCGTTAAGTGACTCTAATTTGTTTAGGTATGTTAGATTTTGCTTTGAGATATTACCAAGTTAACTGTTTATTTGTTTAAGTTGGTAATATTTTAAGCGGTACAAGATGGGAACTATATATGTGATTTGAAATTTAAGAAAACGAGGAAAAATATGGTTTGTTATAAGTTGTATAGACACTTTTATCATTCCAAAACTTTTGAGTTATGTGAAAACATTCCAGTTACATTTTAAATATTTTCTGAGCGCAATCTTTTGAACAGTTTTCTACCATATTTATTGTGTGTTGAACCTGCATACTATTTATTAATTTGTATATAACATTTTTTTTTAACAATGTTTGTGTTCCTTCTAAGTATTTACACTGAAATTTATGTTTTTTTCCTGCAACAATGAGTTAAAACATGTGGCGACTAATTAACGATATATTTTAAGGCGCCAAATGTAAGAGATAATTTTATGAATTCGTTCGTCATCGTGGTCAGTCTGCGTTATATTTACATGACAACGATAATGCAACAGTGAATGTTCCCATTTTAACCGCTTAGGAAGTCGTTGTATACAAATTTGCACTGTTTGTAGCATAAACCACATTGCCTGCAAGAGAAATCGTCTCGTCGTCATCGTCACATCATCATCATCATTCTTATCGTCGTCGTCGTCATCGTAAGCTCGATGTTTCCTTATTCATTGTTATTGTAACATCATCATCGTCATCGTTATTCTTATCATCGGGGCATCATCGGCATCATCATTTTACACTAGTTAAAAACCCGTAGCGTAGCTATAGTAATCTCACCATACCCACAGTAGGAACTCAGCGGGTTTCATGCAGTCGAAGACGTATTCGACTCCTTAGAACACAGCGAATCAAACATTGGGTTTTGACAAACTGTCACATCAAATTCATGGCATTTTGATTAAGAAAACAGTTTTGTTTCTTTGTATTTATACTGTCCGTCAGTTAGTAACTAGGCGTCTTCAACAAAGACTACTTAAAATAGCCATTCCTTTTATTGGCCTATTAATGTAATTATAGAGCCTTTCCAAGCGTGAAGAATTTGCCGATTTTGCCGCTGTTTAACGCCCTACTAGTTTTATGGCTGCTTGATTGCCCTGAAATTACAGGTTTGCAAGCTGTGATCTTATGGATGAAACTCAGGAAATGGATTTTGAAATTTGGTGTGAAATGTTCATTTTGGGAAGGGTTTGTTGCGGGAATATGATTTTCATGTATAAAATTCGCATGTGTGGCCGATACTTCGTATTATGAAGAATCGAGAGGGCGGTGTTTGGTATCGGATATCAGTACCTGAGTTACGTGGGAGCGGGTTGGATTGCGGGCTTTGATGTCCTGCGCCCAAGGATGGGTTGTGTTATGAATGTGCCTGTATGATGCGTCTGTAAATCTACTTACAACCCCGGCCTTGGCTCTCCTTTGCCTGCACCATGCAACTTACTCACTGTGTTCCTAATAAAAGTCGGCCTCTGCCGAGCCAAAAATGCTTGTGTTGTGTGTATTCTATTCAGTATATATAGGCTATTATAGTCACTTTATGCAGTAATTTCTGAATAGATGACCCTCAAAGAATATACAAAGTTTTGATCCATATAAAGATTCCCACGATAAAACGTTAGCATAGAGATAGTGCTAATTAAATATTCATGAACTCACACTGTTTACACAGGGAGTCTATATCATTTTTACACTCATTGGGATTCCCAGGATTTCCCTGAGGATCCGTGACCGTGACACGCAGCTCGGTCCCGTGTTGGCTATGATCACACACAAGCGTATAGTGCCAAAGCATTTTGAACAGTTGTTGAAAAAGTGAAAAAAAGAAATCCCAACAACTTTTTATGAGAGACAAATTAATTCCATCGGTATTTAATATAATAAGTGACATATTCATTGTTATTTGTGCGAGATTAAAACTTTATATAATGTGTAAAAGGGGCGTGTTCCGATTGTCCCTTTTTTTTGGGACCACCAGTGATTTACACGGATAGGAGTAAGTATCGATTTTGATATCAGATGAAGGCCGTATTTTCTCATTGTCGTCCTGAAATTGAGCCCTCGAATCCATTTCATTCCCAAGATATAAACAAAAAAAAAAAAAAAAACGCTGATTTTAGTGGTTTTAAACAACTTATATTAGCCACAGAGTATTGAATACGGGCTTTGCAACATGCATTATGCGGTCTACCATCAAAACCGCAAGTTGGTTTCCCACGGTTACTTGATGGGGTTGTATGTGCTGCAAGTGCCAGGCTCTCATATCAAGTAGAGAACACTAATACAACATAAATCGGAACAACCTCCTTAAGCGAGCAATCATGAATCATCTCAGCAAGTGCGATTTTCGCCCTGGTATTGCTTCCCCAGTCCAGCCTCCCAGACAACGGATCTTGGCCCGCCACAATGATTTCGCAGTCTAAAATTTTTGTGACAAAGGTGATGCGCATGCCGGGTTACCGTACATTTCTCTTATCAGGACTCAGTCAGAACCCTTATGATCCCCTTGAAGTCCGTTGAATAAAAAACAACATCGACAAGAAATCAATTATCATTTTCGTGTATTTTTTCTATACATCTCTGTTCAAAATTATTTAACATACAAAGGACATCGCCGGAAAGGAATGTGAGGACGCCCTCTGAGTTTTCAGAAAGAGATGAAACTTGGAAACATTCCGCATTTAAAGGGAAATGTCCAAAGTTTTAACTTTACCAGTTTTCAAAAAATTCCCACTTTACATAAATTCCCTAAAAGAACGCAGTTTTATGTAAAATTATAATACAGGCTTCAATGGGTAACTGAAATTTCAAAATTAAAAAAAGAAACCCTTTCCCCCCCAAGATCCAGAGACGCTGCAAAGGATGTGCGTTTTATATATTAAAGCAATTATATATGACTGGCATTATGGTTCTTGGGGGGGGAGGAAAGGGCCTCATTTTGCATTTTTGTTTTCTGGGGGGCCTGAACACTAAATGGAATAATTGACATAAACAACAACAAACATTACATTACATACCATGCCACATCACTAGGTGGTAAGGTATGCTATCTAACAAGGGCTCAGTTCAGAAGCCTGTTAAAGACCTATCAGGATTTGACAAATCTTTGTAATTTGCAGGAATAGCTTACAAGTGAAGGAAGAAGTCTGTAGAATTCTCATAAGTTAATTTCCCTTTTCAGCTGTAGAATTGACAGGAAAAAGAAGAAAACGGCAGTGTTCCAAGATCGATTCTCCATCAATTACGTGTTTGTAGTTAAGTGTCCGTTCGGACATAATGGTCAAATCTCGATTCTGTCCTTATTAGGTTGCTTCTGGTTTATCATTTTCAGGGTATGTTAGGATAACTGTACTTGTTACAACATGCAAAAATCTATTTTTTTGCGATTTTTATCGATTTGCTGATTTAGCAATCACTGTGTGTCTTTAAATGGCACATGTTAACGGACAGTGACCTTGCAATCCTGGGTATCATAAATCATACTAATACAAGGTGATTGGTATTGTTCAAACAATGGTGTGAATGAAAGCTAATTGAACTGTGCCATGGGAAATGGTGATTTATTAGCTCATAGCGCTAGCAAGCTTGCTCATGATATAAATAGCGCGGTATGGGCCATTCTGTTGTATTCCAGAGTCTGCTTTGTGTGAAGGACAGTATATAATCCAAAATCTCAGTAGCAGAAAGAAGCTAATGGTATTTGGGTAGTGTTATTAAGGGCTGCCTCGTGTAGCCTCTTGTAGCTTATATTAAGGACAAAAAGGGCATGTATATACGTCACCTACAAGCTCTATAACAAAAGGCAGCTATGTGGCGCAACATCTTTCGTTGCTTCATTTAAGTAATAATGGTCATTGGAATGGATGAATACTCTAAGCTTGCTTTTTCCAGAGGGAGCATGCCCATGAACTTTCTCAGAATTTTGTCATTTTTTCTTGATACCAAATGTATTTTGGGGATAAAAACACATTGCGTACATTGTTAAAGTAGGTTGTCTAAAACACCAACTCAAACTTGATGGTGAATATAACTATTATGATTAGAGAGGGCTTCCTTCTCTCCTTATCGGCGATGTCCTTACATCAGTTCATATGGACGGGAGCGGACCATGCAACTTGACATTACCGCCCCACATGTATGAAAGGGATCAACCAAACAACAAAGTTAACATAGTTCAATTCATATGTTAATTGCAAGTAAACAAAAATAAACACGGTAATTAAGTCAGAATTATTTAAAAAAAAAATCATTAGAAATGACTAACATAGATTTGAAATGCGAAAATAAATCATTGTGTTTTTATTGCTAAAATATGTATTTTAGCTGAAAAAAGCTGGTACCAAAATGGCTACGCGAACCCGACGGCAGGCCCAGCGGTGATATTGTACAAAACCAATGTTTTAGAACTCAGTTGTAGAATATTTCACCGGAATTGCAAATTTTGATCAGAAATTAACAGGAGGGGTGACGTGATAACCTGTGGTCATGAGCTGAAAATTATGAAAGATCAGTATAGTTGAAAAAGCTTAGGACTGGCTTGGGGGGGGGGGGAATTTCCCAGACCGTTTTTAAATGGAACCCAACGCGACATTTCGGGGATTCATTATTTAGTATTTTCGAACCTAATTTGGGAGAAAAAAAAGACTCGTACTTCAATTTTTATGATAATTTTATTTTTATTTTCTTCTCTCTCATTTAATTGTTATGTCGCCAACCTAATTTCCCGCGAGGAGGCGGATGCAAGATTTCCCGGGAAGGAGACTTCCCAAATTCCCCACTTTTCCCAGGCATGCGCACCTGGCTCGCACGTGTTTTGCTTACACTGTTTTATATGGATTACTTCAGTTGTGTATGGTCAGTGTTATGTTCCGTAGTAATTTTTGCTTTTGTGGCCAATCGGGTACGACCCGATTATAATTTATAGGCGTCGTAAAATGAGCTATGTACTTCTTTAATCTTGGGATTTTGATTTTTAAAAATAATAAACAACGAACATTGCTACTGAAGATTCTTCTTACTATACATGCATTAAAGTGACATGAGATTTTTTTAGGATACGATTTCTCTCAAATGTCACTGGATCGGTTTGGTATACCAACTACGAGACGTTTCGAAGGTTTATTGACAACAGGGTGACAAAAGAAAACCACAAACCGTTTTGAACTTGCCTGCTATCGTAAATAACGTTCCCCATAGAAAACCATGCTTTGACTTTCTGTCGTGCAGACAGAAAGTCCTCTAAATCATCATATTATTACATTAAAGACGGTGTTGGCATTCGGCTTATTCACTTCGGTATGATCTTAATACATTGGTAAGCATTCAAATGAAACAACCGGGTGGTTCGAGAAAAATTGGGGCGCGCTTCTTCCTGGAAATCTTCCTCATGTCTCTTTAATTGATTTTGTATGTAAAAATCAGAAAGTGATTAGTAGATGGACAAGCATTATGAATATGCAAAACACAATTTGTTGAAAATTGAGTACAACCCTAATCGGGAAATCTTATTCAGCCTTTAGTACTTTAGTAATTGCATGCCAAGTTCCGGAAGGGCTACGATGATGTAAACGTTGTTACAAAGGAGGGGGCCGGGTGGATGACATGTGGTGAATCTCTTGCGACGTTTGGTGAACCTCTGTATGTGGCCTTTGACCTCATGTCAGTCAAAACGTTAACCCTTCCCGCAAGCTTGTGGACAAGTTATCTGGAGTTCCATAAAGGCGAAATTGATTTGTATGTAACTTGTCGGAAGGAAGCAGATTAAAGAGGTTTCCACCTTGAGTAGACGTTGGGCGTATTTGGGGACGGCGCGGCGAATTACCCCCATTTGCAATTTTATGGAGTACTTAATATGCAAAATTGACCGTAATCACTTATTATTTTTGAAAACAGTTCTTTCGATATGCAAAAATTTTCACTGCTTGCAAAAACATTTGCCATTTCAAAATTGTGATACATTGCGGCTTAGGAATGCAAATGAGCTATTAAATATGCATATAATGCTGTATCGCGTAAACAATCATCGGATATGCAAAATTCCTGTACTACATGAAAAACGACATTGCCATACATCTTGTGTGGTGAATCATATGGAGAGAGGGAAGGCTGGGTGTTAGGGAGAGGAAGGGAGGCTGGTGTTGGGGAGGAGAGTGTTGGGGAGGAGGGAAAGGGTGGGGTGTTGGGGAGGAGGGAAAAAATTTTATTTATTTATAAACAATTGGCTATATAGCAGGACAAGCCCAATAATGACATAGCACTAAATTAAGGGATGCCCATAAAAAACACACAAAATAAGAAGGCAGCCCTAAAACCCAAAAGTCGAAAAGGAATGGCGGAGATGAAAAAGCAAATAATAAATAAAAGGGACCCGAGACGAATGGAGAAAATAAAAAACCTAAGACCTATCGCTACAAGATGTGGAGGGCTAACAGCGGCTGTAAAGGCTTTTAGGGAGGGGCACTTTACAACATCCTCGGTCAGGTAGTTCCATAATGTGGGAGCAAATGGATAAAAAGACCTTTTGGAAAGCGAGCGCCTGCGGAAGGGTGGATCAAGAGGAGGCTATTGAGATGAGATTGCGAAGGGTAGGTCTAGGGTGCGACCTGAAGGGATTAGGAGGAAGAGCAAAGGTGGTTAAGAATCTTGAAGAGATGGCACAGGACAGCCAACGTCACGGCGCTTCAGATAAGGGAAGAAGATTGGAAGCAAGGAAGAGATCTTCAGGGAGAAATTCCAAGACTGGAGAATGACTATGCAGGCAAATCGCTGAGGTAGATTCCAAACCTGTGGTTAGCGTGATGTTTAAGGATTGCCAAGTGATTACTGCCGTACTCAAGGATGGGTTGGGTTGTGAACCAACGCAAGGTTACAGAAACGGCCGTGTGGTGGTAGGGGAAGGCGGTGTTTGTTAAAAGCCATATGGATATAATAGCCTATGGTTCTTATGGCTTTCTGCAGATTAGTCACGTGCACATTTCCAGGATAAATTTTCGAAGATGTGGAATACCAAGGAAATTTTGACAGAGGGGAAACTCTTTCAATGACTTGGTTATTCATGCTGCGAAGCCGTGGGAAAAGGGTTTTTCTTGGTGTGGAAATGACCATGAGTTTAGTCTGCTGGCATTGGCAGTGGATGTGTTGGTAAACCCCAGTGATGAAGCGTATCACTGTCGTGCTGTTGAAAGCTGGTGATATCACTGTCATGGCTGATGGGTTGTAAAGGGTGGTGTCATAAGCATAAAGAACCAAGGAACTGTGTGAGAAGGAAAATGAAGAATTAGAAAGTCATTGAATGCAGAAAGACAGAAAGATTAGTGTGGCCCCAGACAGAGCCATGGGGATCACCACCAGACAGAACCAAGGGACAGGATCAGAAAATGCCAGAACAGAAAAAGACAGTGTACGGCCGGAAAGGTAGGACCTTAGCCAACAAAGACGGGGCCAGTGATCACAGCAGAATGGAGTTTACGCAAAAGAGGGCCATGGGGGGACTTGTCAAATGCCTAACTTAGGTCGAATAAGGCTACAACCACACTTTTCCGACTTTCAAGATGCTCCTTGGAAAAAGGTTGAATTGACATGTTGACTTGGTGACCAATGTTGACCTCAAAATGAAGGGTGGGGTGTTTAGGAGGGAAAGTTTTGGGTGTTGGGGGAAGGTTGGGGTGTGGGAGGTGGGAGTGGGTGGGCTAAAGTGGGTAGTGAGGGGCAGGGTGGGATGCATCGGGGAGGGAAAGGGTAAGGTTGCAGGGGCGGGGGCGTGGAAGGGAAGATAAGATCGTTGGGGGGGTTGCATCAGGGAAGGGGTAAGGTGATCTTTGTGAACTGTCACCTTTGGTGCCATTCATTGGAGGGGTCGGGTGCATCAGGCAGGAGCGGTCGGGTGCTCAGGTAGGGGATGGGTGGGAGAAATGAACCTCATGTGAACTTGTCGGTGACACAGGTGAACCTTGGTGGACCCCATGTGACCTTGGTGACCCCATGTGACCCTTGGTGGACCCCAGGTGACCTTGGTGAACCCAGGTGACCTTTGACCATGGACCTTGGGGACCCAAGGTGACCTTGAGTGACCCAGGGGACCTTGGTGACCATGTGACCTGGTGACCCCCAGTGACCTTTGTGACCCGGTGAACTCGGTGACCCCCGTGACCTCGGTGACCCCATGACATCAGTGACCCCATGAACCGCAGTGACCCCGTCGGGACGGCTGGGGTGTTAGGGAGGAGGAAGGGTGAAGGTGTTGGGGAACGGGGTGGGTATGGGGAGGGGGTTCCCCCTGGCTCAAAATATTGGGACGAAATAGAATAACATTTGATTTTTGTCCCAGGCCCACTATAGAACCTAAGCGAGCAAAAGTTGAACATTTGTTTTTTTTGTGCGGGTACTTCCGGGTGCCCGCAAACACGGAAAAGTGAAACCGCAATCGCTACAGGGCCGCAATCCTATTTCACAATTCCTTTCGGTATTATTTCATTCTTTGAGAATTTTCAAAACGCGGGTTTAATTTACCAATTAACGCTTTCAATTTTAGAAACAGGATATACGTACTTACCTACCGCCGTATGCTCACCGATTAATGATGTGGTTGATAAGACTCCCTAGGGCAGTGGAGATTTGCCAAGGTTTGCCAGGATTCAACAATGGGCGGCGCTGTGTGTGTCAAGACGACACCTAAATGGTGTGGAGTGTAGGTTGAGGTACCACCCAACAAAAATGTACTAAAGTGACAGGCACTTCCTCATATATATTTTCTTTAAAAATACACCTACTCTGCCTGAAATAGGCATGAGTGACTTTGTCTAATAAATGAAATGATTGAAGCACCCCAGACATTCTCTAATCTCAAAGTACCACCCGGTTTGCCTAAATAATTTGAACCATTTTGAAATTTATAACTACAAATGCTCCTGAAAAATATATTGGGTTTGATGCAAGGTAATTCATTGGATATCAGCCGAGTGCAGTGATCTTCAGAGCCTAATTTCAGTCATCACACCCTTCTTAAGAGAACACTCACAGAATGTAGTTCTCAGGGCCCGTATGCGGGGGGTTGGGGCAAAAGGTCCACGTTTTTGCTGATTTTTAATAAAAAGGTCCAAAATTTTAGAAAATTCTTACATGAAGTCCACTTTTTTGTGAGGAGATGGTTTCAAAATCCACAAAAGGAACTTTTTTAGGGTGGTTAGGAGGGTATCCACTGTTTAACAAAAAAGGTCCACTTTTTTTGTCAAAGTCCCCGGCCCGCACCAGCGCCGCCCAAATCAATCCTGCGTATGGCCCTGGTAGTTCTGGTCCCTTGAAAGAGATGACAAAACAGGAAAAAAATCACCTTGTTGCGCCCCAATTTCTAACTGCCCAAGGTCTCCTGCGGCCTTCGGACTCAGAACAGGTGGGTTTAAATGATAGGTGACCTGATTATGATCCAATTTTTTTCTTATGATGCCCCCCCCCCCATGGAAGCATATCACCAAACATCATGGGTTACAAAATTGTTGATTTAATGTATTTTGACCACAACTGGAGCAATTTTGTTTATAATGTCAAAAGGAAACAATTTTCCTGGACCTTAAATTTCACTTAAATTTCACTGCCCAGTGGGTACACGATGTTGACTGGCCAAGGTAGAATTTTAGAATTTATGTTTAATAAGCAACATTATTCCTAGGCCATTTATCAATTGCCTTTTTTGAAGAAATTAAAAAAACATCTTTGACCTGTTTTTTGTGCTTACATTGTTTCCAACATCCTAATGATGTTCCCACTGGTGTGGTAATGTAGGAAAAACAAATGACTTTCTTTGGTACCAAAATCTCAATTTTGGATGTTGTTAAAAGTGTGGAGAACTAGGTTGTCGAAATCGGGTCAAGCTGGGTCAACCATTTCAAAACCAGTTTTTATGAGGTCTCAACCATCCCCTTCCTTCTGGAGCTACGGCGGTCCGAAGTGTGTAGTCTGTGTGTCACAGACTGATGAAAGTTACTGAATTGTACTGAGGTACTGACTGAGCCTAGAATGGCGTCAGAATAACGTTATCAAGTCCATATAGAGAATGTGGTGTAAATGAAACTAAATCTCAAATATCTCCGGAAAAACGAGGGGTTCTATGGAAATTTTTGCATCAGAGGGTCCCGTTACTATGTTTTTGGTTTTAAATATGTACCGTAATTGGGGCTGAACCTCAACGAACCTAACGAAAGAAAAAAAAATTGGAACATTTTTGTCGGGTACTTTGGTACTCGCACACACCCGAAAAGTTAACACGGCAATCTTAACGGTGCGGAATCCATTGTTCCCCACAATTTTTTTTTTGTTGGGGGCCTTTCGGTATTATTCAGTCTTCTGAGAATTTCAAACACTGGTTTTCACTTTACGCCAACTTTTTTTTCAATTTTAGGAAAAGGAATTACGTACTACCGGACTGCCGTATTTAGAGCATATCCAAGTGTTGATTAAAACTAAGTCAGTCCATTTCACATTAAAAAATGGGTGTTTTTATAAGGTGACCCCTGGACCCCTTCTTTCTGACACACTTATTGAATTCAGAAGAAACCTCATGGAATGCTGTGTGGTTTATTATGTTAAGGTTTTCCAAATTCATACGTGTTTGTGTCAGAAAGAAGTGGGTCAGGTGGGTCCCTTATGCAAACCTAACAAATTTAAACACAATTTTATTTACTTATTGTGCCATCACTCCCCAGGAAGTATCTATGTGCTTTTAAAGGGGCATTTGTGAATCACACCTGTTTCACCATCTTACAAACAAAAGTTAAGATTTTCATATCATCTGAAACTGTTAGCCTTATGGTATGCATGTGTACCAAATTTTCCTTGCAAATCGGTTGCATCTATAATGAACGTTGGGTTAAACGGAAGAAATTACAACACAATGGCCTATGGGACCGTACAGAACAAGCAATTGCTCATAACACAAAACTGCAAGACGGTATTCACATGAAATTTGGGAATAAGCTTTTTCTTGACGAATCTAGTGAACCATAAAACGGAGATGCTAGAATCACAAAATGCAACTATAATGAGACACAAGGACATGTCCAGAAAGAGCACCCCCAAGTTTTTTTTTCAAAAACCAGGTTTTTTGGCATATTGGAATGCTTACCCATGTATGAGTCCACGTCTGAAGTGAAAAAGTCAAATACACCTGATTTGTGTAATAAGGTGATGATTGAGTACTTGTGTTGTGCGCAACAGGAAATCAAAAGATGGTTTTCTATGGGGAGAGTTCTGATGCAGGCAAGTTCAAAACAGGGGTCTGAGGTTTTCTTTTGTACTTGTTTGTTCAATAAACCTTCCCAAAAATATTTTGGTAGTGGTTTAATACAACAATTAGTTAAATTTGAAAGAAAATTGTTGATCCTAAAAACTTCCTGCAAACGTAATGCCAATCCTAATTAGATAATCAAAACTGTACCTTCCAGATTAATTTAAACCTAACCTAATTCAATTGTGATAATTGGCATTATATATGAGACCATTCCACTGAAATGACGCTATTTGTATATTGATCATGTACAAAACTAAATTGAACTTTGATCTTTAATTACAGTTTCCAGCTTAAAAATCCATAATTTAAGGTGGAAGTACAAAACTATATTTTTGGAATCCTTGATGCCCAATCAACTATTTGGTATAAGTTTAAAACTTTTTAACTTTGACCCTCTCAAATTTTCAGCACCCTTTATTGCTTAAGCTACCCTTCAGAATGGCCAGCATTATTATAGGCCAAATTTTTGTATGTTATAGGTGAGTAGCCATCATAGTGTCAATGCCCTTTTGTCCCCACCCTTAGGTGATTACTGTGGACCAAATGCATGGTTCATCACCGATCCCTCAGCCTAATCCCATCCTTAACACCATCAAACCTGATATTTTGGTACCATTAAGCTGAGAACTGTTTCTTTTGGTACAAAAATGGTGAAATTATAATTTTCTATAGGGCAAATAGGGAAAGTTGCCTGTTTATATTGAACTATGAGCATTAATTTACATATACCTTTGTTTTTCATTTTAAATCATTTCTGTAGCCAAATAACAATGTAGGGAATCTATTGAGTGTCTTAACTACATATCACAGCAATATGGCATACTTGAAATTCTATCGGGTTACCTTTAAGTTACTGGCAATGGCCTATTACGAAACATGAGAAAAATATATGTTGTAATTGTGTGTGGTACCTATAAATGAAGATGACTTTATTTTTACCATTTGTTGAATGCTTTCATTCAGGAGTGCAACAATGCACACAAACTATGCAATGCCCAGCTTATAGTTGGAGATAGCAGAATGACCGGTTATAACTTAAAGGTATTAAATGTTCATTTTTAAGATTTCTCAGAAAAACTTTTCTCAAAATTGCTGGGGGTTTTCGGTGTGAATATATGATGAGGTGACATCAATGTGTAAAACACAATTTAGCACCGTGGTCTATCACTAACATGGTAGAGGTGCGAAGAATATGCCATACAGTGTGAGCATTCAATGGCCTTATCACACCTGATTGAGCACGAATTTCAAAAGCACAAGCCCTGCAGGTGCTCACGCATACTCCGGGCAGTGCTTTGTTTGTTGCCCGGAGTTGACGTCACATATCACACCGTCATCTATTAACAAAGTTCATGACATTACCACCCCTAAGGGGTTTGGTCATATATTTCCCACCATTAGTTTCCTTTCAAACTTCTCATAAATATAGTTTCATCAATAGACCAACAAATTCAAGAAATAAAGGGGATCATCGAGTTTTTTTTAAAGATAAAACCATTATAAAGTACACATTTCTTGCCAAAAATTAACTACATAGGTCTATGGAAATATTATTTTCATGAAATTTCTAATTGTAGCTAAAAAGTTCATATTACATTACTTTTTGAATAACGTTGTTGCACTCACCTGCACTTGTCCTAATAAAACCAAAAAAACAGAGGGCTAAAAAAATGGCTGATTTAGGCTGGATTTTTGCAAATTTTTTTCCCGCCAAGTCGTCAGGGAGGGGCAACCCGTCCTCCCTTGCCCCTGCCTGTTACGCCACTGTTTCAAAGAGAACAGTTGTCGCTGTGAACATTTGCATCTTCCTTATAAGTTAGTCATAAAATACTAGGCAGTTAGAAAGGGTAAGTGTTCCCATAACCGGACCTATCTGACACACTTTTTTTCTGACTACACTTATGCATTAAAAAACAAAACCCTTGCATGGAATAAAGCAAGGGTATATTCCATTAAGTCCATGATAAGGTGGGGCAAAAAAAAGTGTGTCAGATAGGTCAGGTTACTTAACTCCCAAACATAGGCCTGGATGAGTTTGTGTCAGCCAGTTATGCCCTTCTGCCCATTGACCCCACACCAAGTTACACAAAATTTATTGGGGGGGCGGGGTTCCGGGACCAATGCCTGTCCACTTTTTTTTGGGGGGGGGGGCTGGCCCCTCCACTTTTGGCACAAAATCTCGTAAATTTGGTCCATCTTTCAGATAATTGCTGCCCCTGGGTCCAGAAGCAGGTAGCCCCTCCAATTTACAAGGCGCGGTCCAGTGGAGGGTCTGAGGGGGTGCGCGCCTCAAGGGAAGGAGTGGGGGGGGGGGGGGGAGGGGGGAGGGGGGAGGCGGGGTTGTGTGGGGGGGGGGGGCGGGGGGAGTGGGGGGGGTGTTTTTGGTGTTTTTGTGGTTTTTGTTGGGTGGTGTGGGTTTTTTGGTGGGGGTTTATTGGGCTTGTTTTTGTTTGGGTGTTGTTTTTTTTTTTTTTTTTTCTGCCAAAAATTCTTGCAACATCAGCCATTTTGAGCTATTTTGGACAGTTACAGCCTTTCAGCCCCCGGTAATTTTGACATTTTTCAAATCCTGGATCAGCCATTGCATTTCGAAAAATGTTCTGTGCTGTATCCACTCAGAACCTGTGCCCAGTTCAAAAACTAACCCACTGAATAATGTTTCCACTTTAGTAAGTAAATGTTTAAATTCCTTTTTTGGTCAGATGTTGTATACTCATGTTTCCTTATTCCATGCTAATTTTTTGTAGTTATTTACACTCTTTAAGTCATTAAATGTCATTTTTATATGAGCCCTACGGGTGATCTATTGATGGTCCTAGAATCTTATACATTTTGTTTATATTATATTGTAGTTTATCTTTTAATCTTTTTTTTGCCTGAATAAATTGATAAGTAGAATGGTTATCTTAGGGGGTCAAAATTAAGTAATCATGTGTGTGATGTCAGACAAAATTGTTTTAAGGTGTGGATGGTCCATGCGCCCCGTACTCGCTCAATTTGATCTTGTGCAACGGACAATTTTGTATGTGCACTTCTGGATGCAACCAAGCGTATAAGTAAATTTTGTACAGGTGTAGCGTATATTGAGAAGTTCATTTACGCGTAAGCTAAGAACAAAAAAAGTGAGCTGCGTTTTTTAGTAATACTATTACGATTAGAAGTGTCCCAGACCTACCCTAATCTAAACGTGTCTTTATGCATACTTCCTAAACATTTCATTTACACTGTACAGCTCACCTGATAGTACATCATCACTGTTAGAACACTGTTTAAAATGTTGCTAAAAATAGGTTGTTTAAATACTGTTGTTTAAGTTTTAAACAACGTTGTTTAAGTTTAAACAACATTGTTTAGTTTGTTGTTATAACATGTTGTCCTAAACAGGATGTATAAGTTGAAACAATTTTTTAAAACAACCCAATCTTTAACGCAACTGTTGTTTACCCTGGTCATCGCTCAACCTTGTTTAAAAGTCAAAAACAACTGTTAAGAAATTTAACAACCTGATGCTAAACATTTTAAACAAGTTGTTTAATTTTTAACAAGTTGCTTAATTTTTACAACAAGGTTTGAGCGGTGACCAGGGTAAACAGTGTTTGTTTAAAATTTTAAACAACTTGATAAATTGAGATAACAGTGTAAAAATGGAACAATGCATAGGGCGGGGCATAGGGAGGTCATGATCTTAATATTAAAATTGTCAAATTCTAAAATTTAAGTTTCACCATATTCTGTCTCCCAAACCGCCTGTACCACGCTACAAGGCCTGTGTTTAATGTAATCTGTGCCTTTCTAGTAGCTTCATCAATGCCTGTACTGTGGGCATCATGCAAATGTTCTAATATCATATGGGGGGATCTGATCACTGACATAAGCCTATTCGCACCCCTCGCAGGATCGAAAGGAACTGAGCATGATGACCGTCTTCAGTAAATGATATTTGCGGCACCATCTAAGGTAAGAGAAAGGTGGAAATTATCGTTTAATTTTGAAAAGGAGGTGGGGTGTGGGGGGTGGGGGAGGGGGGTGGGACCCAGAAAAGATATACGAATTAGAATAACAGATAGATATACGATTACATAGCAAAATGAAAATATACGGCACGGGAAAGTGTCTTCAAATTTTTATTATGCGGTTTTTAAAGACATAAGAAATACGGAATGGGGTGCGAGGTTTTTTCTAAAAATTATAAACAATAATTAACAAATAAAGAAGACAAAGAGAAAGGAAGAAATACATTAACCTTCACAAGAAAAGGAAACAGAATTCAAAAGATGTTTAAAAAATAAACGTTTTATTAATGTGTAACCGTAGGACTATGCACTTTAAAAATTCACAATTCCACAGATGCGGTTGTTTTGAGGCTACGAGAATTAACAACAAAAATAATAATAGAATCCTGTATTTACTTGGCTTGATTATAGCAGATAGGAACTTGTAACAGTCCCAAAGTTTAAAATGTGGACTACTTGAACTTTGAAGCGCCTTTTGGTACGCGCGTCACTTACACGCGTTTCCAGTGCGTAGTATATACGACGCTTTGCCCACACCGTAATGTCGCAATGTTATTTTGAATCGCAAAAAAACATGTTCTTTTGAAATAACAGAAAAAGTAGACCGTGACCCCTAATTTTTTCTCTAGTAATTGAAAGATTTTCAAATGCGCAAAACTTTTATCAAATTTTCAAAAAAAAGTTACTAAAGCCGATTTTTTGAACCATTCAAAACATTGTATCAAAAAGTTGGAATTTTCCATAGACTTGTGTACAACCTTTAGGCTAAAAAAGCTTAAAAACAGTCTTTTGGATGACTTGTTCTCAAAAACAGTTCGTGACCCCATTTTTAATTTTGATTTTGATTCAATCGATGAAAGCGTGTTTACACGAATCTTGGGGAAAATGTTCAGTAGATTCATATCAGGACTATCCACCTTATCCAAATTCAGTCGAAAATTCATGATTATTTAAGTGCTTATATTGTTATAGTTATTTCAGAAAGGACATTGGTACATTTGTCATTACAACCCCAAGTAAGTAATAAAAGTAAAAAGCAAACTTAATGTAGTAATTAACAAAACATATATGTCGTTAACCCTGGTCATGTGAATTGGCCAGGTACATTTGTGACAGCATCATTAAATTAAACCACAAATGGTGACCATTGCGAATTTCACCAAAATGAGCTCAATAGTTAATCATGTATTTTCACGTATATTTAAACTAATTAAAACACTATTAAATATAATTTCTATCTATAACCTGAAGGGCGCAATGCCACTCAAATAATGCAGATTTCCTGTCGTAAAATAGTGCAAGTCTTCCAAATTGGGCAACATCACCCCAAACTTTCTCAAGACACATCAAAGGAGGTTTAAACAAGACTTTATTAACATTTTAGTTAACTGACAAATTCCTTTTTAACTAAAAACAAAAGTAGTACATTGCCAATTTCTTCAATATGACCAGAAATGTATGTCCTTTAAATACAAAAATGGTGAATGTTCAGTCACTGTGTGACATTTATAAGAAGTTGAAGGAAAAAGAACTAACCCATTATTTTGAAGGGAAAGGTCACATGCAAGCTATTTTGACCTGGAATATGAACAGTACGGAAAACTGGTTTCTAGTAATAAAACACTTTGTACTTGGGTTAAGGTGTGTGATGTGACAAAGTCATTAAAATTCTTTGTTAGTACACGGCATTTACCTACTTTTTCCCACATACATTAAAAAACAATTGAAATACGACGCATAACATTTCAACAAAAAAAAAAAATGATTAACTCTTTAATATAGAATTAAAGAAGCCAAATGGTTTAAAAATCTAAAACAACTTTTCAACCCAAAAGTTACACTTTGTTAATTTTTGCAAATGAGGGTGTTGGAGTTGAACATATTGTTTAAAAGTATCATGCAGGAAAGTTGGAAGGATGGTTATGGACAATGCAAAGAAAATGTGCACAAATTATTAATGATGCAATTTTTTAGGTGCAAAAAGCGTTTTTTTTTTTTGAGCAATTCCCAAGTGAGGTGTAGGCTTCACTTTTACCATGATGCTTTGGGGCCTTTATACACGCTAATTAAAGCTAATTAGGAAATCCATTAATTCCTATTACCAATCGTTAATCATTGGGCATTAAACCAGGGGTCCATTCATGAAAAATCATACGTAACCCACATGTATACTAACTCATGTGTATGTCTATACATAATAGACCTTTTATACTAGTTGCCACAGTGCTTTAGATAAATTGCGTCCACCAAGGCATGACATAGTATGCACCATAGATTTAGGACTGATTTTCGCGAACGGGCCCCATTTACCTCTAAGCAAAACCAATCATTTAACCAGTCATGCCTGATCACTAATAACCTTGTCTCCAGAATGCCAGATTTTACCAGAATTGGTCAAAATTTTGGTGTTTAAAGAAAGCTAAATTCTTCACATACCCCCTGTGATATCTTAGGGTTAAAAGATGTTTGATTTGGAGTTGCGAGGTGAAAAAGTGGCCCATTTTTCTTGACCAATATTAATTTACACAGTATGTATGGAGTTTACAAAATCATGTTTTCTACATGTCACATCCAAAACAGATGCTAATATTGATGTGAACACTACAGATGGGCATTATTCTGAGGTCTATTATGGTTAAGTTAATGCAATCAAGATGAGAGCTTTATATAATTAAACTGCGGGTTCACCCCCCCACCCTTTAAAAGTGCAATTGATCAAATAGCTAACTCAGGTGTTATTTATCATCTTCCAGTCGTCAGTCAAGGCAACTCAGGAATCAACATAAGGCAATCATTAATCAAGTGATGATTCATTATCAAACCTCACCATTATCAACTAAAAAGTCAAAAGAGTGTAACTGTGTAAACTGTGCCAATAAACTATCCCTCTGGAATCCTCAAAAGAGGATTTCCTTATTTGGATTGACGTTGCAGGTGTTTTGGAGTGGGTATTTCTGTTGCAGTGATTGTTACTCTTTTTGGCGGGATTTTACAAAAGATGTTCACTCTTTTTGGACAGGGATGTTTCATTGTGTTTACATTAGCGAGTAATTCTAATTAAGGCAACCATTGCTTCTATGTTATTATGAAATTCATTTATCAATTAATCAATCAATCAATACAGCCACTTCAAAATGGATATGGGTGATTCCTGTTTTCAGGGAGTCCAAAACCATAGGTTTTGTGAAAGCAGTTCATGCTTCATTTTTCTGAGTGTGTTATCAGTGCCTAATATGTGGTTATTAGGTCAACAACCATGATCAAAAGAGTTGATAAAGATGCTGAATTACTATTTTATACAAAAACAACATTAAGAAATAATTTCAATAATCACAGGACTCTTTTGTTTAAAAAGTCCCGTTTTATGTCCCCCATAGTTATGTACGCACAAAAAAAGGAGTAAATTCCAGTGTATTTCTACAAAACATTAACTTCACATCAATGAATGTTGCAAATAATGTTTTACAATGTGCTAGTACATTTCTATGTAAAACAAACCATCTAAACCTCTGAACTTGAAAGTCCGACATAACTGGAACAACAAAAACCGTCATGTCCCAGTTATGTCTGACACCCAAAAATTTTAGGGAAAAATACCCCTCAACATAGGAAAATCATGGGAGAAATAACAAGCAAAGAAACAATAGTTTCCCTGGCTTTTTTCACTTGAAAAAATGATAGAATATTATTCTCAAGTAGGATTAGAAAGATTAGAGTGATAATGAGTGTAAAAAGTTTAACTTTAGCCTTTTTTACAAGGGTTTTGTTGTCCCGTTATGTTGGCATTTTTTTAACCATTTAATTTCTTTCAGTAATCACGATGGTTTTCCCAGATATAACTGTTGTATTTATAAAGGAGTCCCTAATCACATTCAAATATGCACATAAAATATTTTAAGATTTCTTATTCCTTTAGGGGGTGATTCTTGTTGAAGTCATGTCCCAGTTATTACCAACAAAGTGATACAATTTCAGAGATATGGCATCATAGACTTTTTTGGTAATTTAAGTCTAAAAATTCCTTTGGATTCCAAAAATAGAAGTGCTTCCTCGACATTAGAAACACCATTTCAAGATCAATAATGAATGGTTGAATTTTTGGCTAAATGTCACACAATTGGACCCCTGAAAAACAGGGATCACCCAATATATCAATATTCCCAACAAAGCCATCCTAAAAATAATATAGCTACCACATCTGTTACTTCGAGAAATTTAAAGTATACAAATATGACTGCTATGAGGGCAAGTTAAAATTATAGGCCCAAGGTTGATGTCAAACCCATGACTATGCCCAAAGGAAGCGGCGAGGGCATAGTCATGGTTTGGACATCACCGAGGGCCTATCATTTTAACTGTGCCCCAAATAGAACTCCGAATATACCGAATATATAGAATCTTCCCATCTGTTGGTTAAAGCTTTCTCGAAACGAAAAGCCTACAAGCTATGTACACCGGGACAGGGGACGCGCACACACGAGCAATCTATGAAAACGGTGGTGGGTGTGGGTGGGGGTGGGT
>JAMKCH010016446.1:0-23992 GCA_023653785.1 Ophioderma brevispina
AGGCTGAAATATAACCAATTTGGTCTTATTTTTAGTATTTTATTGCAAAATTGACCATTTGACCCCCCTTAATGACCTTTGACCCCGATATAAAAAAACCTCATAGACATCGTAAAAATGCATTGTTCCAGTGTAAATAAAAAAAATCTACTATGCTTAGTTCTAGAGATAAAAATTCTTGAATTTACTTAGCTTAAAAACCGGAAGTGACCTGTAAATGACCTTTGACCCCAAAACAAAAATACCTTGCCTACCTTAGGCAACATAAATCCATATCTGAAAGTTATGTTACTCTACTGTTTTTGGAACTTGAGATTAAAAACAATTGAATATTTTTTAATATTTTTGGTTTTTGACCGGAAGTGACCCCTTAATGACCTTTGATCCCAAAACTGTGGACAACCCGAAGATCCTGGTTGGTAACAATGCATGTGCGTCAACGACGTTACTCCGCTGTGTAATTTGTAAGGACAGCGATTTTTTTTAATATTTAAATTAACAATTTAAATTTGAACAATTAAATTACATATTTGACGCATGTGACCAGGTCAAAGGTCAGACAAGGGGCAAAGTCTTATGACATGAATGGGATGACTAAGGGGTCATTTGGTGTAAGTCTGGTCAGAATACGTCACACCATGACTGAGGCTGTTGAAATGTTGCCAGAAGAAGAAAGAAGATCGCATCAGAAACAGAACAAGACGGCCTGAGGGGCGGCCTGTAAAAAGGGGGTCTTTCAGTGACAGCAGGTATAAAAAATGGTCAATAGTGCCGCACATCCCCGTCACCTATTTTAGGGATAGATGTATAGATGTATAGATGTGGGGTGAGTTGTATATGAAGGGGCAGGTGTGTGGGTGTGATAATGAAGATACTGTGTAGTGTGTATATTTAATGTCATGAAATATAAGTTTCCTTGTTTTTGTTTTTTCAGATACTCACTTGGAGGAATCAAACTACTACAAGTTCCGGGTTGTTGAAAGAATACCGAAAGCTCTACGAATTATCCACGAACAATTGGAACAAACTCAAGGTGGCATCCTGTCACTGGACACCGATTTGCCTGACACACATATGATCATTGTGTTTTTATTGGATTATTTAGTTGATAACTCACCATACAATATTGTCTCCCTAAGCGAATGTATACAAATGTAAAACTTCAATTTTTTCGCGCTGGCCGCTTTACGCGTGGGATTTTTGCGCCGAAATTTTTTGTAATTGTCTGACTTTTAAATGCGCTTCTTTTCATACCAAAATAATTAAAATCGGCCAAGCCGCTAATGAGTTAATTAGTGGGGGTCACATGGACCCCCCCCCCTTGGGCACTAACGGAAGTCATTTGAGAATATTTTTAAGAATAAGAAACCGAGAACCAAAGCAAATTTTTATTTGCTGATATAAGTTCACACACATACATGTAAGTAAATAATTATTAGTATCAATAAAAATAATTAACCCTTTATGTGCTGAAAACGTTGCCAAACCTGTACGTTGCCAAACCTTTACTGTACAAACTCTATGGGAAAATGACGTGTATTTTGCAACACCCGTAAAAAATACAGGATTCCCTTAAATATAAGTAATTTGGGTCTTCTAGAATAGATATCAACATAAAATAAGTTTTCAAAATGTTTGATGTAAGCGCAAGGCTCATTCGAATTTTCCGTCTTTTTGCCCAATTTTCGCGTGTTTTGAAAACAATGTTTTGCCCCTAGTTGTACCACCCAAAATAACCAATCTCATTTTTATTGCTGATTTGGGGTTTGTCCTTATGATCATTCACATGTGGTATAAATTGCGCGCAAAAATTCCTCGGGAAAATGGTTTACTTGCCGGCACAAACGAGGTTGAAAACCCCTTGGCACTTTTAAGTGTTAATACGGAAACAATTGGCTCTAGATTGTCAGCAGCGCAGGCAATTTTTGACATTTTAGTTTACGGACATCTTAACTAAGCCCCAATAACCTTTGAACTTTGACACTCTGACCTTTTGCACTCAGAAATAGATGAGAAAGTCATAATTAAGCATTTTCAACGATGACCTCAAATGACCTCTAATTACGTTTGGACGCCTTATACCCATGTGATCCAGCTTCAAAGATAATTCTGATCAGCTTTTAATACCCAAAGCATTTACACAACGACTTCAAATGACCCCTAGATGGCCAAATTACCTTTTTCCAGGGACATCCCTTACGTGACCCAACTCTCAAGGATCATTCTTAGCAACTTGATAACTACCCATCTATTTCTTTGAAACAAGAGCCTTTAAAGGGACAGGAGGAGATTTTTTGAGGATGCAAAAACAAAGATACCATATTTCTCTCAATTGCACTTATTCAGTTGTAGAACACTGCGAGAACGTTTCAGAAGATTTATTGGATAAACAGTTAAAAAAGGAAAACCCAAAAAAAATATGTTTTAAACGCTGATATCGTTTAATCTCCCCATAGAAAAGATGCTTTCATTTTATTTATTTGATTAGATAACTGTTTTGCGCCGCAAAACAATAAAGTTAATAATCTAATATTTTACTTAATCTAAATTTAATAATCTAATATTTTTTTTTATATAATCGCTCGCGTCGCAGACCGATAGCCACTTAAAGAGGGCGGGCTTGGAAGAAAGGAGCGGGAAATATGGGTTAGGGTTTAAAGTTTTAAACAAGGTGCGCCGCAGGCCTATTATTAATAGATAAAAGTGCTTAGCTACTGTTTTGCGCCGCAGGCTATACGATCGCTTAGCAACTGTTTTGCGCGCAGGCCTAGAAAGATCGTTTTACCCCAACTGTATTGCGCGCAGGCTATAAAGATCGCCTTCTTAGCAACATGCTTTGCGCCGCAGGCCTACATAAAGATCGCTTAGCCAAATGTTTTGCGCCGCAGGCTTATAAAGTAGCTTAGCTAACTGTTGCGCCGCAGGCCTCGAATACCCTCTTTTCTACTCTTTTACGGAATAAACTCAATACTAGATTACGGGTTTTATTCCGTTATATAGACTTTGAAATGTGGTAATCCTCCTGTCTGCTATCTACGGAATAAACCTCAATACGATGATGCAGTTTTTTCCGTATTGTAGAGGACTTTGAAAGGGTAAATCCTCCTTTCTACTCTCTTACGGAATAAACCTCAAAACTAGATTACGGTTTATCCGAAAATGACCTTGAAAATGTGATGAGGGGAATTTTAATATTGTATCAGGAGTTCTTTACAGGTATACAGAGATATCTAATAAATAAAAAAATGTTGAGGCACTAAATGCATTTCAACTTACAACATACATAACATACATACATACATTAATACATACATACATACATACATACATACATAACTACATACATACATACATATTACAACATTACATACACCCACATTAATACATACTATTTCAAGTATTTTATAGACCACTGCCAAAATATACAGAGGAGCCAACAAAAGCTCAAAGAAGCGAGCGGCACACCAAATGTCCAACAACTGTATGCCAAGAGGCGAGCAAAGAGCAAATCACATTAAGTACATCTCATTAAACGCAATAATGAAAAACAATTAGCAGAGCCATCGCAAATACAAAGTATGGCTAGCAAAAAATTAACTTAAATTGGCTGCAGCTCTTACACGCATCTGCCAAACAAGTTTTGAGCCAATGGCAGCACTTAAACTTATGTACTTGGCGATGGTTTTGCTTCGGCGGGTGCTTATACCAAGCATTTTAGCCCGGTAACCAATTTACTATGGACGCACCCTGTAGCTCCAATGATGAGAACTACATAGACTACGGGCTACCATGACCCCCCCCCCCCCCCTGCACCCCCGGGGATTTTTGGAGACAACCATTTTTGTGAAGCTTATACCATAAGCAACTGAATTCAGGTTGTCTGCAAAAATCCCCACCCTGGGTTAAACGGTGAGGGCGCTTTTTCAAAATGGCTGCCAAAATGCAACCACCCCCCTTCGGGAGAGAAGTACCAACATGCCTAGCACAACACAGAAACATCACGGGTTCTTGATTTTGGTACCAATAGATAGCTATGGTCCTCCTCTTTCCATTGATACCAAAATGAGTACCAACATGCCTAGCATTACGTCACAATGACGTCATAAAGTTAGCAAAATTGTCAATTTTTGCCAAAAATGTTAGGAATATCCAATTTCCATACGGTTTTTGGCTCTACTTGATGGAAAATGACTAGTTTTATAAAAATGAGAGCATTTTAGTGCTATAATAATGTTCTTGAGTCGCTTATTGCAAAATATCAATTTTCCACCCTATAATCAGTACATGTATTTTCATACTTTCCTCAACATATGACGTCATAGTGACGTCATAATGGGATGTTGGCACTTATTTTGATACTAATGGAAAGAAGAAACTCTAAGCTACCCTGTGGTACCAAATTTACAGGAATCTGATGTTCAGTAACGAAAATCACGGGAGGGGGGGGGTCGGGAGTTTGTTACAAAAATGGCTCAGGTAGACGGGGTTAAGTCAAAACGTGACAAGTATATCGATGCCTTCCTAAGCCTTGGAAGATCGACTGATGTGCCAGAGCACTCGTATGAGAGATTTGTTAAGGATGCACATCCAGAGAGCCAATTATCAAGCCCTAATTTGGTACCAGGCAGATGTGGCAGAGCCAGAAATTCCTCCACCAGATGATCATGGTTGGAAGTTAACTGATGGTGCACTAGATACAAGTGGCCATCAGGAGAGTTGATGCCACAAGAGTTGTCTGACATAATAGTAGAAGAAGAATAATCTGATACAGAAGAAGACAATTAAGAGATGACCTCAAGAAGAGAGGGGAGAGGAAGAGAAATCATTTCTGAATCGAGGATCTGCAATTACGCTCGTATAACAAAGGAACCAGCATTGCTTGAAAATCGCCAAGTGAACAATACCAATGATTAATTAACATTGAAATTCTTCTTATCGTATCCAAACACAAAGTGGTTCTCAAATGTGATCTAAGCCAGAGTGGGTACAATGTCTGGCTGCTTCACTGAAAATCTGCTAGGTCTTGTCTGAGCATTGTTTGCACCAACATTGGGCAGACCAAGAGATGCTCCAGTGTCCTGATCTTCTTTCAGGTAGACTCACTTCTGCAAGGAAACCTTTGATCGTGGCCGATTCGGGATCCCAAGCAGCTTATACACCGCCACTCATCCCAAAGAGCCCAGCGCCAGGCGGAAGATGCTCACCATGCTCAATACCAATAGATGGCCACTTGGTTGACAGCACGTCTTTTCTTTCCACAAGCCACTCTCCCTCAAACTCCTTAGAGAAGTGTCAAAAGTACCAGTCTTGCCTAAGAAACTACCCGGACCTAAGGCGGTCAGCAGCAGCCAGCCTCTGTCAAAAGCACAGGGCGCTCCTACCCATACTGGCAGCTATGCTCATGCATGCACGCTGCTGCATATAGTTGTCTGCTGGAGCTGGCCGAAGACACCCGCGACAAGCTGGCAGGATGCATTTTAATGCTGGATCAAGCTTCTCGGCATGGGCCGGCCCCTCCCATACAGGGCAAGCAATACTCTGCACATGATTACCACAGGGCAATCGTCCGTCGATCTCATGGCATGGCACGGGCATACAGGATACTGGGGAAAAGCCCCTTGTGGGTTCACAGGGGCAAGACCCCTAAGTCTTGAGTTTAATATGTTCGAATGCTTTCGGAGAAGGGTTATGTCCTTATCTTGAAGCAGTTGAACTATGCTGAACGTTGCGGGGTCCAGGAGCGGACCCCCCAGAATCTCTTGGGTTTTTAGCATGTTCAATTTCAGCGCATCCTGAGAGCTCTCGTTATCTCACAATTCATTAAGCATATAAACTATACTGCCCCTAGCGGGGTCAGGGTTCGGAGCCTGTGGAAGCTCTTGATTTAAATAGCGTGTTTGAGTGCCTTTTCCCCCAGAGTGAGCTCAGTAATATCTCATTTCTTGAGCAGATGAACTACCCAGATAGCAAACTGACCTCGGGCCGACGTCGTCGCGGTCGCACACCAACGTCAGCACGACGTTGGGAAAACGGTGGAAATTGGTCGGTAGATGGTCGGCACACCAACGTCAAGCTGACGGGGAAACGGGGGGGAAAATGGTCGGTTGATGGTCAGCAAACCAACGTCATCCCGACGTTGGGAAAACGGTGGGGAAATTGTTCGTTAGATGGTCGGCAAACAACGTCAACCGACGTTGGGAAAACAGTGGGGGAAATGGTCGTTTGAATGGTCGGCAAACCAACATCAGCCACGTTGGGGAAACTGTGGGGAAATGGTCGTTGGATGGTCTACAAGCAACGTGTGATCGGGGAGAAGTTGGGAAAATGGTTGGGGAACTGCGTTTTTGTTCGGAGGCCCCGTTGGGCCTGATGTTGGAGAAATGGTGGAGTGAATGTTCGTTTTATGGTTTGGTAAGCCAACGTCGGGTGAAGTTGGGAAAAGGTGGGGGAACTGGTCGTTTTGTTTGGGGTCGCAGGCCAACGTTGTGGCAATATATTGTTGTCCTGTCCCTCAGACTATAATTAGCTATTCCTAATTAGGCCTAATTAATAAAGGAATTATAGGCCTCTAGCCAAACGGACAGAGCTTTCACAGCAAAATTAGGGCCTATGCTTAGCAACAGTGTGCGTAAAAAAATAAAACATATTGCATTTGCAGTGACTAATTTTGTCCGATTTGTGCACTTGTTTTCCATCTCACCGTGATACAGGATTCCTTGAGCTTTTCGGGGTTTTTTTTCACCTCTGTGAAGCTCTGTTACGTATTTCGCCATTTTTATGATCTTTTAGTCTTCACTTAGTTTGGTTTCTATACTGTTGAAGCGTTTTTTACAATGGTATTTATTATTGCCCTTTGTATTCAAGCAGAACAAGTTAGTCTCAATTGGAGGTCGTCCAGTCTTCTAATACAAAGGTTTCCTGGTTCGATCCCGGTCAAGGCGGTAAGTCGATTTCAGTTACTATATAATCATATACCTAACCATAAGATATGAACTAACTGGGATTAAGTCTGAAAAAAAACCATGGGAAATGTTCTTTTTTTATTCATGGAGCCCCATTAGTGATTTATAACATGGCAAAACATCGTTTTAATTATTGTTGGGATAACGTTGCCCAATCTGGCCAAACATTGTCCACTGTCAAAATACAACGCATGTCCATCGTTTGGCCGACTGCAAAATGACGTTGCTCGACTTCACTGTCGACGTTTGGCCCACCATCGCGTTGATGTGGGGCCAACATTGTCCCCAACGTTGTAATGCTATCTTGGATAACTGCCCTGGCGGGTGGTCAAGGTGACGAACCCGGAACCTTCTCAGGTTTAGTATGTTGATTTCCTTCGGGAGAGATCTCAGTTATTCTCATTATCTTGAAGCGGGTGAACTTTACTACCTGTGACAATAACAATAAAAATCACCACACCAGTAGTTTTTTCTTTTGATTTTTCCGAAACATCATTTCAGCGCCCCCCCCCCTGAGGTGGTGTCCGGAGAATGTGCCCCCTCCCCTTGCCCCTCCCTAGCTACGCCACTGCTTCCGATGTGGGTCTTATAAGAGAGTGCAGTCCAAGGTGACTCCTAAGTAAACATGACTGTCACCGTGCTCCAGGGGCGCTCCAGACCAGGTCACTCAAAGGTGATGCCTGACACGGCCGCGCAGACGGAAAGCATACACCTGTGCTCCGGATGAACTTGCGCGCTGATGGTTCTCCTCACAATAAGGGGCGAGCCCATCTAAAGGCCCTTTGAGTCTCCCTTTGACATCTGATCCTGTGCGCCAATTCCATGATTGTCTTTCCAGACAAAACGACAGGCTCACGCATTCTCAGGCCGGTCGCCAGCACAGATGCCGAACAGAGCAGGCATGAGCATGCTCCCCCAGGGCATTCCATCCCTGAGCCCACATAGACCACAACCAAGCACCTGTGTGTTGAAGTACGTTAGTAACATATGTGGTCGCGTTTGGTTGCGTCGCTACGCGTACACCCCTTGCCTGAAGCTCTCGCAAGCAGGCGTAGTAAGAAGCTTGTTGGTCACTTAGTAACCATCCGTCAATACATCAAGACTCAAGAAACCATGGTTATGCGGTTTCAAGGTGATCAGTGATTAAGGAGGCTGTGGTTGTGGTCTAGTGTATATAGTAAGTCATAGTCCATTTTTACATAAAGCGCCCTCTATATATACACTTGAAAGGCTATAACTACTTCATTTTTAAGTGAGCCTCAAACTAATCCACAGGTGCATGACAAAGTATAAAATTAGGTGACACCGGCATTTTGCCTTTACAGAGGCAATTAAGTGTGTAAATACACGGTGTTTCATTGTTTTGGTGGCCATTTTGAAATATGACGCCCTCTAGATGCAGGTTAAGCATGCCAAAAGATGTTCAACTATTCCTTGGTGTGTTTTGGTGCTACTAAGTAGTCACATAGTGCATGAATTTGGATCAAAAATTAAGATATATGTCAAAAAAGGGCATTAAGTGAATATTGGGCGCCATTTTGAAAAAAGCGCCCTCACTCTTTAACCCAGGATGGGGATTTTTGCAGACAACCTGATTTTGATAGCTATATGTATAAGGTTTCCAAAAATAGTGGTCTCCAAAAATCACCGGGGGGTGCAGGGTTTCGGTTATTGGCTCATGACCTATGTAAC
Source organism: Ophioderma brevispina (assembly GCA_023653785.1). Taxonomy (NCBI): domain Eukaryota; kingdom Metazoa; phylum Echinodermata; class Ophiuroidea; order Amphilepidida; family Ophiodermatidae; genus Ophioderma; species Ophioderma brevispina. The sequence goes on from JAMKCH010016446.1 coordinate 8,655, forward strand.
AAAGAATTGCATTCTAGAAGTTGCAAACGAGTTTTGTATATGAACTTGACCAGGTTATCAGAAATTCCAATATTGGTGAAGTAGTTGTTAGATAATTGAAAATCAATGCAAGGGGTATTTAGGATTCTCCCTTGAGAGACCCTGGTCTTGAATCTAGCAATGCGAGCATTATGTGTTTGGTTTGATGTGATTAAACACAGCGGTGTGATTCCTTAGAACAAGTGAAACTTCGTGATCGACTGTAGAGACAATCGCGTACTTATCATCGCTAATTTCTAAAGTCACACCCTCACGCAAGCAGAGCTCATTCAGTTCAATCCATATCGATCTGGGCCAGTTCACCCTACTTCCTTTAATCACACGACCGTGTTCATCAGTCCGAAAAGCCGCGAAATTGTTGATACCGTGGTCATCATCGACTTTGGTAGCTTTACGTTTTAACATGTGCATATTAAGTGACGAACGAGCACTATGCTGGGTTTGGGGATCATCTGAATTTAAAACAGACAAAAGAAAAGAGACCTTTTTGGAATGTAAATTGGGGTGGATCTATGACACCCAACCACAAAATTCTTTGGAATAAACGGAATCTCTGTTACTGGACTTGTTAAGACCAAACCAATTCCTAATGTGGCTGACAATCATTCATCAGTCGACTGCGCAGCAGGCAATCGCAAGGTTTCTTCCAGTCACTTCTGTTTGGGCCAAGTTGGAGATAGCCTTTGGTTGCCAAATGTGTTTGTATCCCCCAAGAGCTTTTGGATGTCGGAGAGATATGATGTTCTCTGTCGGCCTGATTCCTCTTGCTGCGGTGGTGTTTAGAAAGCATATAACCTACTAGCTCGTCCTCTGGCATCCTTAGAATATGGCCAAAAAACTGTAAGGCGTATCGTCTTACTCGGTAATCAGAGGCTCCGTACCGTACGCAAGCATAGATCTTTGGCAATTTGGGACACGAGCAATGCGCTTGCCGTTCGCATGATTCTGTAGCAAATGTTCGAAAGAATGCCATACTCTCCAAAATTGTTGTCAGCACCCAAGTTTAGCAGCCATACAAAAATACTGTCAAGCATGTTGTGTTGAAGAGGCGTCTTTCATTCCCGATTGGTATACTTGGACTTATCCATAGCGCTCCACTTCCAGAATGCGGCCCAGGCAAGGGCTTTTCTTCTGTTAAGGTCTTTAGAAATGGAAGCCATCATACACCAAGATATTTGAAGTCGGAGACATGGTTGATGCACTCGCCATAAACTTTAGCAGGGAAGTGGCTTGCAGTTGGTAGTCATGTACTCTGTCTTTGCACACTGATGATAAGGCCCAATTTGTCCGCTGCCGCTGGGTCTGATAACTGTACCTGAGCTCTAGGGAGTGAAGACTCCAGTAGGGCGATATCGTCCGCAAAGTCGAAGTCATTTAAGATTCGGCTGGATACCTCCTGGAATGACGTGGATGTGTCATCGATCCGGAATCTGTATCTTAGTTGCCTTTTTTGCAGCAAGTAGTTATCAGCAGGAATGAAATATTAAAGGAGCTAATACATTCCCTGCAGTACCCCTGTTGAAAACGAGGAAAGGTCCGAGATTTCCAACTACCATAACAGCGCTTTGGGAATTGCTGTAGAGGACGTCTATGGCTTTTACCAACCTGTCTGGGTACCATAGTGCCCGGAAGAACGAGAACCATGGCCTTTCCTGTTGATCGAGTCAAAGGTCTTAAATCGATGAAGGTGTGGTGAGTGGAGTTGATAAATCTGAAGGCCTCCATTGATTCCCCTTAGAGTGAACCTGCTGTGCAAAGCTTTTTACCTGGGCGAAACCAGCTTGGTTGGATCTTAGATAGAGGATCAACATGCTCTCGTATTATTGTTAACAGGATTTTGTTGTAGGACTTTTGTTGCCACTGACATCAAGGTAATTCCGCTGTAATATTATCTTCAAGAGTTTGTAAAAGTTGGAGATCGGTTCGAAATATTCCACAGATAAAAAGTTTTAATTTTGGACATGACCATCATATAGCTTCGACTTTAGCAACTTAGGTAACAGAGTTATCTATTTTTTGCAAATGTCTGGCAAGTGAGTTAAAGATATCATTCACCTGAGATTGGTTAGATTTACCTCAAGGGCTAAAAATCTGGCCCAAGTACTGATATTTCCCGGGATTTACCATTTTTGGTATTTCTTGACCTTGTATTTTCGCCATGAATGTGGCCAGTCCGGTCGCCCTATACCAGTTATACCCCAATTCTCTGGACCGTGCAAAATTGCACATTTACGATATGTTTTACCTGCATGCAGAATAGTTGAGAAAAAACCTCAGCTTTTTCACCCATCTCAGTCATTGAGGCATATCAGTATTTGCCATAACGAATCGTCGGACATAACCTTAACTTGATTAGGTATTGACGCACTTCCTATTATGATGGAACCAACGCAGCAAACGTCAATTCCTTGTTAAAGGCAATAACCGAAAAAAGGGCAACCTTGGATATACCCACTTTGTCTGAGAATAGGTTCAGTTAAGCATTTTTGGTTTCTATTGTAAAAGTGGAAATTAGTGTACACATACACCAACATACGTTATGTAAGTATGGTTGGTGGGATGGATTGGGGTTCGAGAGTGAGGATTTGAGCGACTTCTACCTCCCATAGCTCATTTTCCTACTTGTCTAGTTCTTGTTCCTTTGTTAGCATTCCAGTTGCCCAAGTTTAGTGGTTTGTCATCAGTTCACTAGGTAGGCACCTGAGACATGATATGATCAGTTGACAAGTGTCCCTAAAAACAAGAATTTGCCCTGAGTAAAGCTTTCATCAAAAATATCCCCACATGAAAGGATTAAGCTTTAATGTTTCTTTCGTTCAAAAATTGTGAAATTCCTGTCGTATATGGAGCAAAATACGAAATTCAGCCTGTTTTATATTGAAAGATTAAAAAAATATCAAAATTAGCTTTTTTCTCTCTTTTAAGACATTCTGTAGCCAAAGACGGTTAAAACATATATTGAGGTGTAATCTATATGAAATTATTATATGACACACTTTTTGGATGCCTCAAAATCTCTGTGGCAGCCTTATTTCCCTACTGTAAAACCAAACCATGCGCAGGCATGACATCGCAATTCTTCTGAGGAGTTTTATCCTTGAAATTAAAAGTCTTGCCATGGTCATCTTTCATCACTGATGGACGAACAAGAGGTACACAAAGTAATTTGACCATCATAATATATGTCAAAGTATGTTTTAGAAATATTCTTTGATCTTGATCTTGATGAATAATCTGAAAAGCTCAACTTGAACATCATCAGAACGGAAATGTGGGGTGTTCGTTTTCACATAAACTGGGTCATTACACAGATTTCTGAAGAAACCCGATTACACTGTTGGCTTCAGCCAAGAGTGTTCTATATAGATAGAGGCAAAAACGTACGTAATCTTAGAAATTCACCGTCTCGCAGGTTTTGCCGACCACAAAGAAACCTAGAGTACCAACAATAGAAAGCAATGGCTTACTCCGCTGGTTTCCACATACGTGGGTGCCGCTTTGCATATACACTACCGGTAGTGATACAAATTATGTAGTGTTAGAGGTTGCAGGTGTAATAGTAGTGTACCTGGATCATTGTGCTCAGATCTCTTTTTTCTCATAATGCAATGACGCTTCGGTAAAAAGATGTATTCATGAGGCGGTATTAAATCAAGACGACTGATGTGTCATTTCATCGACGTGTGGCCATAGATAGGACAAAATTTAACCACCGAATAGCACCCAACATCCAAGCAACGATATTTTTGGCGGACTGTGTGTATCGAATTGACAGTTATGTGTGTATTACAAGCACCCAAACTGATAATTATTCCGTGCAATGTTCAAAATGGTCAGCGCCCAGCACGGGACGACTGGTTTGGAATGCGTTTCACCCCCGTGGCTTCAGCTGTGATTGTGTCTATAAGACTATTCCAATTCATATAGGAATGAGAGGTTATCACCAAGGTATTTGATCTGTTGATGGTTGTTTCTGACAAATGGTGACCAGAGAATGAATAACTGTGAAGAATCGGGGACGATTATACTTATCGTGCGTGAAGTTATCTGTCACTTAAAGGAAGTGGCCCAATTACAGGACTTTGTTTTTTTTTTTTTGAATTCATGAAAGCTACTATGAACTACTTTTGATGATTTGCAAAAGTCGGGAGTAGGAAGTCGGACATCCGTGAAAGAAATGGTCCACGTATGCCATGGAATTTCAGCTTGTACTAAACGCTTGTGCTAAACGCTCAGCTTGTGCTAAGCCCAGAACGATGGCATCTGTCTGTTCGTCAGCTTCACTAAAGAAGTGATGAATAGTGGACATATTAGTTGCGTTTCACAGGATCGGTGTGATCGATAACTATGCTGGAGGTCGCTCAAGATGTTAACTCCTCGGGATGATTCATAACTTGACGGAAAATGATGTATTTTAGTAACTTGCAAGTCACAGATGTAAGGAAACAGGCCTGTAATTAGCTGGGTCTGTTCTACTGCCCCTTTCCCCTGTTGTAATGCTTTGTGTGAAAATGACTTGAAGGATGGGAGCAACCCCCGCACATAGCTTCAACACATGGGGTGAACGCCAACTGGCCCAGGGGCTTAAAACTCCTTTCACGTTGAGCTCCCGCAGAAGCTTACTAGTACCACTGGTGTTAATTGAGGTCTGACACAGCTGAACAGAATATTATAGGTGTCTTCTTCAGTGAAGATTGACTCATGTTTACTAAGTATCTCAGCTTTATCAGATGCATTACTAACCAACGAACAATTGCTCCAAAGTGCTGAAATACTACTTGTGTTCCATCTCCGTCGTTCTATGAAGGACCAAAACTTCTTGACATTTGTCTGTAGTGATTCAAAGATAGTTATCGAGAGGTACTCCTGTTCAGCCTTACGCAGTTCACGCTGAACTTGCGTCCTGAGCAATGTATACCGTCTACACTGTGGGTCGGAGTCCAGTACGCCAAGGAAGATTGAACTTGGAAGATTTCCGCGAAGAATGTACATTTTGATCAACTGCATTTTGCAGTGTACTCACAAAGCTCTGCTAATTTTCATCAAATGATTTTTGTTGCAATATTCCTCAAACTTAGCTATGATCTGGACCAGGTCCTCTTTAAGACCATCTTCATCTGCGGTAAATCTTTCTGCGTTCACTCCCCTGAATACAAGGTCCAACCTCGGCATCAGCAAAAACTTTGAAATGGTCAAATATACCAGGCTTTACCTTAATAGATTCGAAGCAGCTTGGGTTTAAAACACACCAAAGATTATGGATTCCGCACACTGGACGATCTTGGTTAGCTTCACGCGTCATGCGAAAACTGGCAAGACATAAAGTAGACAGTAGAGTCAGGAATTTATCAGTCAACTAAGCTGGATAGATATATTCAGAACAGGGTTTACGAAGCACTGCCCCAAGCCAGATGTTAAGGTCCTTCTCCCAATCTAGTTGGGAAATGAAAATTTTTGGATGGGATCTGACCCTTTGTTAGGCGGGCGATAAAAACAACAATTGAATTAGCTATAGGTCATCTGGACCGAGATCCATACCAACTCTGCGGAGATCCAGGTGGGTTGCAATCAAATCATTCCTAACAGCGATAAAGATGTCACCGGCACCCCTCTACCCTGTTCTGGCTTTCCTGTGGATGGTATAATTGTCAGGAATACGTACACTCATTATTACCAACATCAGGTTTTAACCATGATTCTGTCATGGAAAATATGAGGATCCGAATCTTTTACAGTTTCAGCGTATGCTTCCTTCTTTCCAAGGTGGCCACCATAGATCGTTTTCCCGGGATCGTTTTCATGTTGGAGCTATTTAGCTCTTTTGTAAGAACTCGCACTTAAGGGGATAAGCCACTTGTGTGCCATATTTACAAGGATTTTGAATAGAGTTCAGAGTGAACAAATGTGTAATGTTGCTTTCTCGTTTCACCAAGATTACAATTTGTCAAGGTAGTAAATCGTTTTCATCAGAGACACTAGATGGCCCCGATAGCCACAATAATGGTGCTCTAAAATTAGGAAGTCCACGTCTAAAGCATCCAGGGCGGAATCCAGGAGGGGGAAAAATTCATAATACAGGGGTCAAAAATTAAACATGCTTGAATTACTGTAAAAGGTAACCAAAGTGTTCTTCTTGTTACAAGGATTAAAAAAAGGTATAGTTTGCACTACCTACAAGGTATGGTTACCGAGGTATAAGACAAAATTGGTCAAATGTTCAAAGGTCATCACCAAATGTTAAATCTTTAATATTTCACCGATTTTCTTTAAAAATGGTCTCAAATTGTTAACCTTACGACAGGTATTACAGCAAAAGTAGTTGACACTCATTTGTATTTGTTAATCGAGATAAATGACAAACAAGGTCAACCCCATTGACCTCTATTGATCTCAGAATTTTAAAAAATATGTTAGATGGTGCAAAATGTTTTTGTTGCAGTCTCTGAGGAAAGATGAACAATTTGAGCCCATTTTTGAAGAAATCGGAGCAATATTTAAGATTTAACCTTTCGTGATGACCTTTGACATTTGACGATTTTGTGTTATATCTCCATAACCATAAGTTGGAAGTAGTACAAACTATACCTTTTTTAATCCTTGTAACAAGACGAACACTTTGATTACCTTTTTACAGCAGTCCAATCATTTTTAATTTTTGACCCCTGTATATGAATTTCCCCCCTCCTGAATTCCGCCCACACTTTCACGAGGGACACCCCCGCTAAATTTGTTCATTAACCTTCGTAGAAGACAAATCCACTGAGAAATGATGCTCTGCTCTCCACGGTCACGGAATTGCTCCAAATGACCCACTAATAGGGATACACTGACAGTGCATCCATATCCCTAACGTCCCTTAAATGCATCTAAATGCACTTTTGAGAAAAAAACACTGAGTGGACCCCTGCCTTGTTTTTTTTTTGGGGGGGGGGTTGCCCTAGATCTAACAAGAAAGATAACGCGGGTGATCGTCAGATTAGGGATATATCTCAGTGATCCTAACATATGCCGTCATGACCTTGCCTGGCAGCTTGAAAGAGACACTGGCACATTTTGAAAATAGTGCGCCCTCAAGATTTTTGAAAATTTATATTTTTGCATGGTTGTAAAGCTTTTAAATACATTAGTCCTCATCTGAAATGATTAAACCCAAATCAGCTCCTTTAGCGCGATTTTTTAATAAAAAAATCCAGAGTGATTTTATTCAGCAAACGACGGGTCGTGGTGTTAACACAAGAAAACACGCATCGGAGTTGATTCCAACGGCATCTACCCTGTTTGACAGCTCTGTAACCTTTGTGGTTTTAATATCATTGAGTACGTGTCTGTGATATTCATGTAATAGACACATTTGTTACGACAAACCCAAAATTTGGCCTACAAATTACTGGATATCTTTATCTTCTTATGAAGGCTCATATCTGGTTTTGTGTGTGTGTGTGTGTGTAAAATATTCTGTATTTTCTAAGGTCCTAGACATCGTTTGAGAACAAATTGAAGGACTTTCATATTTTGTTGAAAATGTGCCAGTGGCGCTTTCACAGCTTTACTGCAGATTCCACATGGGCTCACATGGATACTTGCAGTATGGTCCAGGGTTGGGATGGATGTCACCAGCCAAAGATAACATAGTATAAAGTTGCATCATCATAGATAGAGGTGTGCCATACAGTTAGCTTTTATCACAAAGTTCACGTATATACTTATATACAAGTGTAGAACTTGAGGAAACGATGTTCAATACAATTCCTACAGATGTATATTTCTCACCACGTTCAAAATCAAGTACAGAACTACGCTAGGGCTCTCAAACTCTGGTTCAGGAAATTTACAACAGTAGATCATTACTCATTATTTGGTTTCAAATGCATGCAAGTGGCTCTAGTAGAAACGTTTGCTCACCAGCTTTTATTTTCACTCGAGCTGGAGATGCTGTCGTTGTAATCGTCTGAGTGTATAGAATTTTTGAAAGTTCACCTTTTCAACACATCAAAGTATATATTAAACGCAGTTTGTCAATCTCTATGTTATACATGAGCATCTTATTTTGTGCACAAAAGTATAATCTCAACATACTGCGAATAAAACTAATGTTTAATCTTTATCCGCAAATACTTCCCACTCATTGTACCCTGCTTATAGACCGTATTCAATATGACGTCAGCCACCAGACATGTTGGTGGACAAGATGCATACATTCCAGGACTACAATACATTAAGCTGTCAATCGATCCATGTTTAGCGATTGCACAGGGATCATTGACAGGTGAATGTATTGTAGTACTGGAATGCGTCTATCTTGTCCACCAACATGACTGGCTATTGAATACGGTCTATTCCACACATGTGTAATGCATAATGGCACGATTGACTTCTTCAGAATAAATTAAGAGGAGCTAAATACTGGATAAGGTTTGCAAATATCAATTTCAAACCACTACATGCCCATCATTTTTAAGCTCCTACATCTACTTAATTGATGTGGTCTCGTGGTCAGCTTGAATCGACTATGATGTAACATTAACGGAGTTTAAACATGTGAAAAATTCCATTGGAGACCGATATACATTCGAATAAAGCTGTTTTCCATCGATAAACTGTACATGTGTGAAATAAAAAAAAAACGCCTGACCAAACACGTTTTCTTACATATCACTATGTATCACTTGATTTTTTTGTTGTAAAATCAATCTGTCCATTCAAAGCCGTGTTTATTGGCGTTAAGCACGGTTTTTGCGGTGCAATGTTGTTGCAAGATATTGTTGCCAAACACATAATTTTGTGTAAAAATTGTAACTTTAAATCTAGGATAGATTTTTTTCTCTGTGTTCTTTGAAAGGATTCAATAATTATTGTACTCTTGTTATTATGTCGTTTTTTATTAATATTGTACTGAAGTTTTTAATGACAAACGGTAGTAGTACTATTAAAATTTTGTAAATTTTTATCATAGTTTTGTAAACATTTGAAATTGTGATCGTAGTTTGTCGATTTTACCTGATGATATCAGTACTTCATCGCTTGTAGTAGTTTATATTGTTTTTCCTTATGTAACATGTTATCGCCTTAAAAGGAAACATGAGGATTTAAAACAAGTGTCAGGGTGCGTTCGTTGTAATTGTCTGAAAGTTTAGAATTTCTGTTTTTGTAAACATTTGTAAATTGTGATCGTAGTTTGTCGACCTGGATGGGGGGGTTCTTATGGGTTTGTTGGGCCATGCTCGTTCCAGGGGTTCTGAAAGTGACCCAGTGACGTAAGTTTCAGTACACGCAGCATTTATACCCATTGGATTTGTAGTCTTAAAATACCAATAACACTATACAGCATCATTTATTAATATGAATAATACACCAGCACAAAGTGTTTAATTTTTAGTTATCTCTACTGTATTTCATATAAATCTACTTGTTATATATTCGTTCGATTTTTGATGTATTGACTTAACTCTAATTGAGATATTCTAAAGGAAAGATATGAATTTAAGAGGGTGTTTAAAATTTCTGTGACTTTCAATCATTAAAAATTAAGTTGTTCTAGTCTGAAGATGATGTTTTACTCACAAGGGCCTGTTTCTTTCAAACCATAATAAATAATAGGTATAACTAACCACAAGAATTAAATTAAGTGGAAAACGGTTTGATTCCTGTTGATGTGAGAAACAATGTGAATTTAATTGCATCGAAAAAGCGCTGCTATGCAAAGGTAGGTAAGTAAATATTTTCTTGCCTGCAAAATTAATCGTATGGATTTATCCAGTAGGAAGTACTGTAAAGCTGCTTGAAAACAAATGAAAAATATGACACAAATCAATTCACCTTCAATGCAATTGAAAGTGTAATCAAAACGCATTTTTGTATACCTTTGTATGCGTGTAACTAAGTCATGCTTTTATGTAATAGTGGAGCGGTTTGGACTGCAAAATTGTCGACAACCCCTCCCCTCGGTACAACAAAACGCAACCACTTCTATTCGAAAGATAGTAATAAATAATTTTAAAAAATGATGGTTGTGGTCAAAAACTTTGGTGGCAGGGGTGTTTTTTGGGTCAAAAAATCACGTTTTTGAGCTAAAAACTTAAGAATATCAAGATTTATTAATTTCTTAGCAAACCAAATTTTAATCATGATGCAATACTATCAATCTCTGACATTTATATTATAGGTTTCTGTTTTATACAATATATAAAGGGTCTAGAATTTTAGCCCCAAAATCACTTTTTTCCTTAAAAAAACACCCTTTTTATCACATGTCACCACAACGAGTATTACCTGAACCCTTTATGCAATGTATAAAACCTGTATCAATAAAAAGAGCATACCATAAAAATAAGATTGTAATATTTTTACTTTAAAAAAATAAAAAAAATAATAATTTCGCTTAATTTGCAACCCAAAATGCACTTTTCGGCCTAGAAATCATCCCTGCCACCAAATATTTCAACCACAACCATCATATTCTTAAATCTCATATATTTATCCTTCAAATAAAGGTGGTTGTGTTTTGTTGTACGGAGGGGAGGGGTAACTCGAAAACTAGAGCACTTTTCAAAGCTCGACCGCTCCGCTATAAGCAAAGTATAAATTCGAGACTAGAATGCCTGGCCATAGTTGCCAATATAAGTTTGTCTTTCTTTTAAAATAACTTGCAAGACATTTTAAAAGTCCCAACAGTATAACTCCCAATAACGAGAATTAGTTCTGTAGGAAGTGAAGGGAAACGTCGAACTATTGAATGCAATTTATCCTTTCGGATTATTAAGATTGGTCCCGAACAAAAGTGCCATGTTCAGTCGTTGTTAAAATCCAGAGGGTGTATTGAGTCAATCCCACAATGCACCAGTTTTGGGAAATTTCACCTCAATAGGGTCATGTGATCCCACCTTGATCAAGGCTAAAAATGACCATATCCGATTTCGTCCTTAAATCGAAAATTAGCGATGGCGTTGTTGAAGTTTTTTCTATCATCAGGTTGAATTTCATTTCAAAGTGGCGTACAGAAATGAGCGCGAGTGTAGTGTATGTGTGTCTTATTGTTTTCTTCTTTTCTTTCCTTCCATTTGTGTGTGATTTTATTTTTTGCTTGTGTAAGTGTGTCTTGCTGTTGTTTGTGTGTATGTGTTTTCCTTTCTACATTTTTACAGCAAATAATTCACATCTTTCTTACTGACATGGTAAATGCAAACCTTGAAATAGATATTTCTCAAAAAATTATTTGAGAAAAAGAAAATAATTTCAATTTTGACTTGAAAAAATCATCTCAGAAGGTATGATTTATAACTTAAAAAAAGGGCCAAGCAGTAAGACTTTGTCTGTACTGCTCTGAGACATTTTGTTCTTCATGGCCGCCGTGAACAATTTAAATGATTTGCAGACTCGGTCGACACGGCCTGTGCCCACTGAGAGTCTTTTCTTGTTATAAACATTTCTAAATTATTTATTTTCATGAGCAAATGCAGAATCAGCGTGAAAAATGCATTTAAATTAGTCCAAAGAAGACCTTTAGACGACATCCCAATGACCTACAAATATTTGGAAAGCCATCTCAAATGCCACTACTGACTTATGCATTATAACTTACACAGAATTGCCCAGCGGGCAAAGAGTTAACACTTAAAGGCTGACTCCAAGATTTCCCGAGAAGGGCGCCCTCAATTTTCAAACAAATCGGGTGTTTGCATATACATAATGCATGTCCATATAATAATCACTGTGTGAAATAACTAAGCTTAAACGAAGTCCTTTATACAGAAAATCCCAACTTTGTGAAAAAATTCCGGATCCGGTTATACTATAGATAAATGTTTGCTGCATGAAAACCAAAAAACAGATTCGTCTTAAACTTTGGAATTGAGTATTTTAGGTGACTACCTTTAGTTCTAGTTGGATACTTTATATTAATACAAAATTAAGAGATTTTATTATTTGGGCTGTAAATTACGAGCAAAACATTGTTTTCAAAACACGCAAAAAATTGGACAAAAAGACGCTTAGATCAAACAATTTGAAAACTTATTTTATGTTGATATTTACTCTAGAAGACCTAAATTACATTGCCACAAAACTTCCAGCTTTAGGCAATGCTGTATTTTTACGGGTGTTGCAAAATACACGTCATTTTCCCATAGAGTTTGTACAGTAACGGCTAAACGTCCACGATGATATTGTTTGTGTGCAAAGGGGTCCTAATATAAAAAACAATCAAAATGGCCGTCAATTAATGCAACATATTTCATATAATGTTTTTACGAGTTATCCAACCTATTTATATATATACTATCTTATAAAAAAACCCAACCATGCCCTACAGGTGTTTCGATATACAGTAGATTTTCACCCGTAGTTATAATTTATAAGAAAAATAGAATTCCAGGAATGTCTACACTTCAACAATTAAGTCTATAGGAGCTGCCATACATTATCCTTTTATAACGTGACAATGTTCCCCTGTTTTGGTCACGTTCCATAAACTATAGTCGGGGACAGAATAAGGCGACCAATTGCGCGTCTGACGTAATTTGACGGTGCAGAACAAATGTCGGCCGTGAAGAATAATCTGTGAACATTTGAAGCTTATTGAAACAGAAAGTTTACTTACGTGAATTATTGTGTCCGTGTGTCGAAAACCCGACTAAAATTGGGCATGTTTTGATATTTTAAATCATATTTTGTTCGAACATGCCCCGCCCATACTACACATTCAAACCAATCATATTCCGCGCCGCGCTGATTGACAAACCTTGACATACGCGCAATTGGTCGGCTAATTCTGTCCCCGACTATACCAGCTGCTCTTTTTGCCGCAGAGAAAAAAAAAAAAAAAAAAAAACTTCAAAAAATAATTACGAAAATATAATAATATAACACCTGGTACTGATGGTTTCCTTATTGAATTCTATGCTTCTTTAATGACTCTTTTCACAATATTAGTCTTTCTGTTTACCAATGTAGAGGCACATATCCTTATCCAAAAGAAGGATAAAGATCCTACTTATTTGAAGAACTGCCACCCAATTTCATTGTTAAATACATATTACAAAAATATTAACATTTTATTTTTTTTGATAAATAATGAAAAAAACACTATACTAATAAAAGCTACTAAAAAACCCAGATCTGTCTGTCTATCCGGCTATGCATTTCATATACTTTGACATATAGGGCTGATATTTGACATGAAGGCAGGAGAGGGCAGTCTGACGTTTGTTATCAGGGTTTTAGAGTGACCCAAAAGGTCAACGGTCACCTAGAGATCAATTTGAGGTCAAATTGCGTAGAAATGCCCAGTCTGTCTGCGTTTCGTTGTTTTGACATATGGAGCTGATATTGTGCATGAAGGTAGGGGAGGACAGTAGAAATGCCCTATGACCACCAAATTTGGCCAAAAGGACCACTGACCTGAGCACAGAACAAATCTGAGGTCAAAGGGCACACATAGGTCAAAGGTCACGCACTCGGGGGGGGGAATGCACTAGTATATATACTTGAAAAAAATTTGCCCGGGTCAAGAGAGCCAAGAAATTGCAAAAGCCGGGTAATCGCCTAGTAATCAATAATAATAAAACAAAATTTAAAATGACCTTTGCTCTCTATACAATGACGATAACACCTCAATTTCTGTCAAAGATGATGATTCTAAAAAAAGGTCTTTCGTATTCTTATAGCCATACCCCGATTGCAAATAGTCTTGTTCCCAGAACCCCCGATTTTCCCGGAAGTGGTCAATATTTTGGTGTCTAAAGAAAGCTACTATTTTTCTAATTTACCCTGTGAAATCTTAGAGCCAAAAGGTGTTTGGTTTGGATTTATGAACGAAAACGTGCCCCATTTTGGTCGACCAATATTAATTTTACATAGTACTCTACGGGGCTTACAAAATCACGTTTTTGAGCTGCGAAGCAAGCTCATACAAATCGGCCGGAAACTCTGTTAGTTAGTGTGTTCGTCCGTTCGTTATGGTAACATTAAAATGATGTATCCATTGATGCTCAGTTTACAGCTGTCCCGGTAATTTATTTCCAATCGGCATGAACACGCTTATTTTCGCTGATTACCAATACAGAAAAACTAGCAAGTTGGTGGACGCTGTTTCGGACCTACCAAGGTCAAAGTTCCTAATTAATACCCGAGGTAGTAATCAAAAAATATTAGAACTGTGCAATATTACTGTGATTAAAGCCCCGGATGAAAACATCACATCGTAGCATTTCATACCCGCCATATTGGAAAATTATTCTATTTTATCTTAGCAACGATAAACTTTCTGAACAAAACACATACCTGACGATGTTCTTGGATGTGTAAGGATCATTTTATGAGCGAGGGCCCAGTCGAAATCGTCGACAAAGTGCTTTTTTATGCTGTTATGTTTACGTAATGCTGGACGACACTCGGTAACAGTGTTTCTTGGCCATCACTTTTGCAACAACTAAAAAAACTCCCGCTATAGGTTTAACCAGCTTTTTAAAAAAAAATCCAGCCCTGTTTTAAGTTTTGTGTTAGTGATAAATGAATATTACTTGTATGAGAGTTTCTTTAATGAAATATTACGTATTCGTTTGTATCTTTTTTGTTTATAAAAACACATCTCAGTACAAGATTCAAGTATTAGTTTTAACGCAAAAACGTCAAGTGCTATCATAGCGTGCACCGCCAGATCATTGTCATAATACCTTAGTTGAGCAACGTCGGGCCCGGTTAGTTCTTGGATGGGAGACCAAAAGGGCACAGATAGGGACAAACTATTTAAGTTTGCCACTATACCTAGTCTTGTGAATGTTTTGTTTTTCTCTCCTTAATATTATTTACTAAGCAACACCCGCCTGTTACATTTTTGAATTAAAAGAGCTTTTTTTTTTACAGTTTCACTTCTTTTTTCTGTACTTGAAGAGTATAGGTAAGGGGAACTCACGTGCACCAACTTCGTTGTTATAGAATTTCTTTCATTTGTTTTCCTTTTTTTTTTTTAAAATAGGAGCTAAAACGATTACAAATAGAAACTGAACGCTATTAGTAAAAGACTGATATTTTAATTAGCTTTTTAGGGGTTTAATTTTTGTTGGGCCATGGCAACTTAATATTTCATTTGCGTTAAAATGTAACAATCATTTAATATAATGTTACTAGAATCTAAACGATTACTAAATAAACTAACGCATGAATAATAAAAAAACTGATTTTGTTTTTTTTTTAAAAAAAACGCATATAAAAAAAAATTGGCTAGGCTACTTAATATTTAATTTGACAAATGTAAAAAATTAGCCTAATCAGATATATATATAGAGAGAGGAGAGAGAGAAACT
>JAMKCH010016447.1:0-25447 GCA_023653785.1 Ophioderma brevispina
ACTGCACATGATCTCATTACTACACAGCGTGAGGGCTTTAGAATAGAAATTAACTGGTGATTTCTTTGCGCAGTATTTTAAATACTTCGCAGGACATGTGTTACTGATAATGTAGAATACTTAAGATTAATGATATTAACAGATATATAAAATGCAAAATTTTAATGCTTTAATAGTCTGTTATCCAGGCCCGACATGTATACAAGTATTTTGGAAGATTTACTACGTAGAAATCAAACATGTTGAAAAGACGCTGCCAAATTGAGTGTTTATTCAGTCCAAAAATTGATTTCAATCAAAATATTATTTGATATCTGGTTCAATTTTTAGTGCTTACCGCAACGATGTAAGCGACAGTTGCCATTTGTGGAGGGGGACCAGCGATGGTAACATTTACTTTTGGGTATCACTAAAACACATTTTGGCAAAGGTGAACACTGTAACCTGTCAATAATATCAATTTATTACTTTTTCCTTCCTGATCTCTATGGGGCCAGGCGTGGGCAAAGATTTTGAGTGCGGATCCCAAACCCCACCCTTCCCCCTCCCCCCCCCACTCCATCACATACTGGTTACCTCAATGGTGTTCCCTGACATTTTATTCCAAATGTGGTAATTAATGGAGGATATGCTGCAAATCCCAAAGCGGAATCGTAAAAAACCAAGAGCACAACTCTTTGGGTTCTTCTAGCTGTAACTTGTTCGGTCTTTCACATTGGGTACTTGCACTTCTCAGCTGTAACTTTGAATGCGTGAATCATTTTGAATGCCGTAATTTTTATATGAGAGCTAAACAAAACAGGAATGTAATAAAAAAAGAAAAATATTAAGGAATAACACCAGAGGTTTTCCATGAAAAGATCGCTCAATTAGGTGACTTTTTTTTTAACTCACCCTGTAATCTCAATTAAGCTCGTAGACCTCAATTTTTCAATTTGAAAAACAAGATACCCCAGCCCCTCCCATTAAAGCCGACTCGAGATTTTCCCCTCCGTAGTGCCCCGGCCGTCAATTCCAAAAAAAACTCGTGTTTTTTGCATGTACATAATGCTTGTCCTATACTATCCTGTGTGAAATTGCTAACTCAACAAAATTCCTTCATATAAAAATCACAACTTTAAAAAAAAAAAAAAAAAATCCGGATTCGGAATTTTTGTTATACACAGTACATAAAATGTTGTATGCATCAAAAAGCGCAAAATCCTTTCATTTCACATTTCGGAATTTGTGCATTTTAGAGGTTGACTAATCTTTAGTTTCTAGTTACTATTTTCTCTCTCATTATTAACCAAAAAAAATAATATTTCGAATATCTCCTGAGGTTCAGACTTTAAACGGTACGGGACGATATAATACGCACATCGGAGTGATGATCGGACAATGACTTGACTAAAGGCATGTGTTTCCGGTGTGTGCGTGCATGCCGGGTTGCACTCAGGCAAAAACCATTGTTACAGATAACTTCAAATTTGAAATTGTTTCCTCCGATTCCCATCATACACATCATATTGAATAGCGCCCTCTTTTGAATGGAGCTTTTAAAGGAGAAACGTATCTTCAATCTGCTTTTTGTTTTTTACAATAAAGTTCTCCTGGTGTTTGGAACACAACAACATGCGTCACTCGGTTGATAAAATCGGCGGCACTCCCTGTGTTGTTTTTCCGTATACCTCATATAAAGGCGACTTTTTGCAACAGGCAGTATCTCCCAAGACTAGTAGTGTAGTCCACACATGCCGTCATAGAGTTAGAAAAACACAAAGTCTTAGGGTGCAGCAAAAAAGTTAATTATGTTTCAACATTCTTGCAAATATTCTTTAGCAAATACAGTAATTTTTCATACGTACTTTGGTTCTAGCTACGACGTAATTGTGCAAAGATTGTCTTTTTTAGTGATGGTGTAAATTCGAAAACTTTGAGGTCACGTGACCCTGAAATGGCCTGAGAGCCCAAGAATTTTTTTCTTTTAAATTAAAGGGTGTTTGCGTCGTCAGAGAACTTAGCTCAGGTACTGCGCATGCGTATTTGAAAATGTCACCTTTCGCCTTGCTTGAATCTGCGTATGGCGCACAGAACACGCATTTTCGCGGAGAACTCGTTTGGTTTACGCTACAATTGCGATGTGTTGTGAAAGCGCAGAAGACAGAGTTGGACTATGCCCGTTCTCTTCGCCATAATAAAAAATGTTTTGTTGAGCTGAAAAAGAACATATTCTTTAAAAGAAAAATCGCTATGTTCAGAAATATTAAAAAAAGGAAACTTTCAACCAAACGAAGGCGTCCAACAGGCACCCGTTTAATTCCGTACGCATCGCGAAATATCAGATCGATTAATATATGTGGGAAGGATGGTGAAAAATTCTATGTCAAGAACACAGACAAAAAAATGGGTGATTTAAATTAACTACCTTAAGGTTCTAGAGTTTTGTGATTCCTTACAAATGAACCATTTTCTTGCCAACAGAAACCCGTTTCTGGTGCTACAAAGAATCCCACAAAGATTGGTTCTTTACTTAGGGACATAGACCTGGAAGGAGTGGTGTAGGGTGTGTTCAGCGGGGAAGCCCCAGGCCATGCAGTTCGTGTCTTTTTCGGGAACCTGTTTTCCGACAGTAGACCCCAAACCGCAATTTCTTCCCCTTTTTCTCCTCCTTACCCATTGTGCATAAATTCTACCCAATTTTTATCGTTTCTGAAAATTAAAGAACCCCGTTGGAACCCTTTGTGTAATTTTACTCAAAAAGGACTGAAGTATGTCAAATTTATACGTTTGCTTATATAGACGCTTACACCCATTCTCAGTTCATAAAGCCTTCACCGCCTTGTGCGGCAGATCCCAGCAGTTTTTTTTGGAGATTTATTGACATAATAACACAACCCATAGAACTATAACTAAAGTTGATTATAATGCATAATTTAGATCTAGCAAATCCCCTCTACATTGAACCAAACTCATACAATTTATACGACAATAAAAAAACTCCGTGTGAACTACATAAAATTGTCTTGCCCCCCACCGCCCCCCGCCCCCGCATGGCATTTCAATTCAAGCTAAAATCGCACTTTTACATAATGGTAAATACTTCTAGGCCTACTGTTTCATGACACTGTTCTTATTTGTCAGCTAAAAATGATTAGAAACCTTTTGACCAGAACCCAGAAAAGTAACAGATTTCTATTCTGTTATGGCTCACAGAGAAAGCGTCTGGCCGGTAAGCGAAAACTAGCGTTATATCGCGCCTTTATCAACGCGATGGTACGCGCCAAAATTGTGCATATGCTTCTCGATTTGACAACGCCGGTGGCAAAATGACGTATTTTTTGGACATATTTTTTATACCATTTATCTGGAACAGTAATCCCGTCACCCCTATTTTTATTACAGTTTTTCGAAAAGATCTCATCAAACCCTCTGAAACATAAGTGAAAATTAAAAAATCTAACTATCGAATCCGTTGTTTTTCTTCACTATAAGGCAATATGTTTGCAATTTGAGTTTTCTCAAGAGCTACTGTAAGTAACTTTGGCGAAACATGCCTTTTTCAACCAGTCATACTTCAAAATTGAGTACCGTACCCCCATACTTTTTTTCCAAGATTTGTTACTACACCCACTTTAAATTAGCGCATATATGTTAATTTAAGCGGTCATCGATAGGTTCTCTGACGACGCACACACCTTAAAGAACATAGATATATCATTTCCTCATCTGCCAAACCAACAATTCACCGTTTTTGATGCTATGATCTTTTAAAATTGGGTTTAAAAAGATGGGTTTTTTAACATTCCAAAAATGCAGTATTTCAACATGGCAACAGGTGGGCCAAATGGCAACACTGGTGAACATTTTTTTCCCATGCTCTGAAAGGATATTGCTATGCAAATATATATTTGTTTGGTAAAAATGTTTCATAGCCTGTCATTTACCAGTGCATTGAATTTTGCATATTTTTCACAATGAAAAGTGTCATTTTAGGTCTATTTCTTGTTACTGGGGCACCATAACAACAATTGACTGTTTTGCCATGGCAACAGACTCTGCTGAATTTTAAATATTGTTTCAGTGGTTTGGCCCATGGCCTGTTCATCTGACAGTTTGTAAAAATCTATTTTTTTTTTGGGTGTCAAAACCTTGAGGATCTCCGAAAAATTTGGTCTATGACTGCGACAACAATCCATACACATCCACTTCCAAAACCTAGACTGGACATATTGTAAAGTACTTACCCTGATGACCCTTAAACAACTCCAAAGGACTGGAGTATCTTGAAATCACACCTTTTGGACGGGTGAGAGAGTTAGTGAAAAAAAACGTAAATACAGTCAATTTTAAACCTATATTTATTTTCCAGATTTTCTACATTATTTACTAGTTAACAGAAAATATTTGTTTGAGTGAAAATGATACGATATTGTGACCAGTGCCATAGCAAACTCTGTGATTTTTGTATAGTTTTTTTTTAGTGGCTATATTTTTGCGATTCACATAGACGCAAACTTTTACTCTACTCTAGCTAGACCAAGTGGCGTCCCCTTGGAAAAGTGGTGTCATAGATGCAAAAACCCACACGCTTATGTGAACCCTGCTTGCCTATTCGTGATGAACACAGTGTAACTTAGCATTTCCTCCACCAACTTTCCTATCGGTAACGGAACCGGGATAAATCACAATGTTTTTGCACATGCCTTGCATAACTTTTTAGTAGAAATTAAATATATTTCCTGGGCCTTAAAT
This sequence comes from Ophioderma brevispina, assembly GCA_023653785.1. NCBI lineage: Eukaryota > Metazoa > Echinodermata > Ophiuroidea > Amphilepidida > Ophiodermatidae > Ophioderma > Ophioderma brevispina. The sequence continues at coordinate 4,735 of JAMKCH010016447.1, forward strand.
TCACTGGCTATTGAGAAAATCGAACTTCTTCTGATACCAAATCCCAAAATCTTAATTTGGGGTGTAAAGACGAGTAAGATTTCAATAGCTTCCACAATGCACTGCTTCCAAATGAGGTTTTTTTGTAGGGCAGGTCTTGATGTGAATCGTTATGATGAAACATGGCTAAATTGAAAGTACTGATCACAAACTACAACTTGCATTTTAAGAGTGTTTCTCTAACGCTTCACATGACACTCTGTACAAAAACTTCCAATGAAGCACTGCATTGTGGGAAACTACTGAATATCTTCTCTTTTGTGTCAAGTGGGGCGATGAGGTTGTCAATGAGTACCCTAAACCGCTAAATGGTAACAAGAACAAATATGACAAGTTTGTAATTCATCCATATCAATTGCCATACTGACCTTAGTATAGTCCCATGCTCTATTATAATCCCCCCCCCAGTTTTGAAAGAATCTGAAGAATAGTAGAAAATCCTATTATAATCCCACCATAAGTTTTTTGCTGGAAAACCAATAGATTACATGCAAGTTTGGTTACATTCATTTTTGTTTTTGGTAGTATCATCTTATGGTTTTCTTTACAAAATTAGGTTCATACTTCAGTTAATTTAGGTCTTTGTTGATCACAAACCTCATTTGACACTTGAAAATATAGAATAAGTTAAGCTATGAAAGGATGAAATGTTGATGCTCATGTGTTTAATGTTAGGGTGGAGATCTCATTATATAATCCCACCCCCTAAATTCAAGCTAATTTCAAGTTAACAACAGGTGGGACTATACTAGGGTCAGCACAATACTAGCATGTACCTACAGCAACTTCAAATACTTACTAGTGCCAGATGTTTCTGGGATTGTTTCTCGCTGGTGTAGAGGATTTTGCCATTGGGTTGGGTCTTTTCTTCCAGAAGGTAATGGTATACAAACTGCCAAGTAACAATAATTAAATGACTCAATGTTATGAAATGTATTAAATGGGAAAGAATCGGGCGGGGAAATGCCAAATTTCCGAGGGACACAATCAAAATTTCTCTCCAAATTGCAAAATTTTCTTTCAGATTCAGATTTATTTCCATCTCAACAACAACAATGCGTAACAACAATAAATAAATATATGAAAACAGCCATGGGTGGTATGGTATGGTATTTCGGAATTCCCACCTATTTTTTTTTTTCGGGTGCAGCACTTGCTCAGCAGCGTAATTATAATTTTGTATTTTTTATTCACAAATTCACAACATTTATCACAACTAATCTACTACCATCACTGTATGCACATTCTATACTACTACTACCCTGGAATCTAGGGCAAGGGTGTGATTGAGCTTTGGGGGAAAATCCTGAATTTTGTAAAAAAAATCCTGAAAAAACAGCGTAAAATTTACCTAAAATGCTTTGAATCGGGCTGAAATTAGATAAAGATGGGGAAATTTTGAAAATAAAAAATCATGAAATCAGGAAAAATCCTGAAGAATCACACCCCTGTTAGGGGGAGTACAGTCAACAGACACGGGATGATCCCCTACTCTCCCGCCTACTCTTTTCGATACGTGCTCAGGGATGACTCATTTGAAACACGGGACCACCACTTACATGACTCTCCGAACCATGAGGCGCCGAGCACCCATTGTATACACCTGCACATTCTACGCAATGGGTGGGAGCAGAGGGTGTTTCGAATCAATCCCAAGAAGCATTGCAATATGCCTATACTGTACTGTACTGAACACATATCCTAGAAGTTTAAGAACCACAAGACATTTCATGATCATGCTAAAAATTCCCTAAGTACTAATGCCTTGTGGACTAAAGTAAGTGTCAAATTCATAGGAACTACTAAATCACACTACTAATTCAGACATACATAATATACTTGGACCAACAGTTCAAGTGATCTAAAAATCTCAATTTCTTTGAGGTAAATTGGGAGATGAGGCTGTGGATCACAAAATGCCCCTTTAACGGCTTTTAGTATTCAAGGTAGCGAAATGCAAAAAAAAAAAATTGTATGGTGTGTAATTAAGATGGTCCCCACAATTTATTGAAAATATGCAAATGAGGTCATTAATATTTATAACCTGTCAAAAAAGTATACAGCACATGACCTGATCATCCTTTTTTCATGTGAACTCTTCAAATTAATTATACATACCAGTCGCTAGTGCCTATGTACAGGTTCTTGCCAGAGCACTCTATACATTCAATCTGAAAAGAACAAACATGAACTTGGGATTGTGAAAGTTGAACCATTGTTTAATGTAAATTACCCACTTCTTAAAAATGTCTTCTTAAAGCGCACTGGCAAATATGAAATTTCTTCAATTTGCTCTCAAACGATAGTAAGGTCGCTACTATGACTATTGTTTTGCAATAGTCGACTATTTGGTATTATTTCAGTGGATGATATACTAAGTCATTAAAGCAATATTAGCAACAATTTTTCAAAAATTGGAGATTTTTACACGCTTGCATTGGTAACTGGCTAGTAAACTATACCTGTGAATGGTTAAGCTCGAAAATGTCTATGTGTCACAAACGAAGGAATTTTGTACTAGAATAATTATTATCGGGGATCCCCGATAATAATACAACGGCTGCTGGAAACGGCCTTCCAATGTGAAATAGCCGGGAAATAGCGCCATGCATGTGTCTACACTCATCCATTAGTTGTTTTAATAGTTCAGGCAAGCCAAGTTAGAGCTTATTTTCTCGAGGTGGCACTATTTCATCATGGACGGACATAAACATAGCATTTCCAGTTCTGCCGTTAAGTCCAATCTGGGATCCCAATTCTAATTACAAAATCGCTTATTTTGTGATAAATACGCATTTTTTAGCATTCTCATTCGCAGGTATAGTTTCCTAGACAATTACCAACGTAACTGTGCAAAAATATCAAATTTTGAAAATTGGGGGCGCGCTTCAAAAAATGTGCTAATATTGCTTTAAGCATGCACTCTGAGGGAGAAAAAGTCTGTTTTAAGCACTAAATACCGACTCTTGGGATGTAATGCCACCAATTCCGGGGTTATCATTTAATGATATCTTAGCTCCATCTTTAGGCCAGATGAGTAACACAGGTTTGAAGTGTTCAGAGAGGAAAGAGAGGAAATAGGTATGGGAAGAGGAATCTGGAAGGAAGATTGTTGGTTATGTGTAGCGAATATGTGGTTCAGGAGAGAGGACAAAATGAAGGTGACATTTAGCTTGGGGAAATGACACAGATTGATTTTGTGTTAGTGGGCAAAGGGAAAAGAAATAATCTGAAGAATGTTAAGGTGATTCCAGGGGAATTGCAACACAGGTTGGTGGTTGCACATGTGGATAAGAGAAAGGTGAAATCGGTGGTGAGGAAGGTAGTGCAGGAGAGGAGGAAAGTATGGAAGCTGAAAGAAGAAGAGACAAGAAAGAATTTTGAGATGATAGTTGGGGAGCTTGTGGGGGACTTATGTGTCAGATTTGTGGGGGTGCTTTAATTAAAGAAGGGGTGTTACAGACATGTGATGAAGTATGTGGGAAAAAGAAAGGTAGGAGAGATATGGGGTGGTGGAATACAGAGGTGAAGGAGGCGATAATGAGAAAGATGCATATATAAGGATATGAGGAAAAATGGTACGGATGGGAATAAAGCAAGGTATAAGAGGCTGAAGAAGCGAGCAAAGAAAGTGGTGGCGAGGGCTAAGAAGGAGGAGGCTGAGAAGGGGCTGAGTGAGTTGAGAGAGAACCCAAACAAGGTGTATAAGATTGTGAAGGCAATGAAAAACTAGAAACCAATTGCGCTTTAGAAAGCACAAGTATATCATGAGGTGACTACTTGCTGCCCACATGACCTTTGACCCCAATCTATGTACACTTGGACCCACGTCCTGGTGATTATAGCAATTGATATGTGGCGTGAGAAAGTTTTGTAAGATTTTCAAAGAATGGCCCTTTAATCCACCCACGTGACCTTTGACCCAAATCTGTGAACACCCCATACAGACTTTGGGTCAGCGGTTCTTCTGACCAAGTCTAGTGATTAGAGCAATTGATTTAAAGGGAAATAATGGCATGAAAAAAATTGACATATTGAAAAGGACCCTTACTGAAATCACTTCCACGAGTTTGAAAACAATTTGGATGTTTACATTCTGTAAAAACAGTAAAAACAGGAAGAGTTTGTGGTAATTTCTGGAACAAGGATGCTGACATTACTGCCAGCATTTACCAAACTTGATAAGCATGTTGTCATCAGCTCACAGACCATTGCTATTAAGGTGCATCTATAGCCCCTATAGTTTTAAATATTTTTGTTCATATATCTTAACATGTTCCACTTGTCCCAAAACTAATCCCTATCGATTTCTACTTAAATCGGAGTTCGTCTTATGGGTCCACCGCAGGCCTGAAGTTCGAAAATGGGCTTTTCCATTGAAACGTGTAGTAAAGTGAACTTTGCACTCTAAAAACATATATAGTATAAAGGATAGAGTCATTTGAAACAAAGTTACATACATTCTTATGGTACTTGTTTCTTGAATATTCAAAGGGGGATGAAAGTCAACAGAAGATTTAAGTTCAAGGTCAACAGGGGTCAAAGGTCAACAAAGGTCAAAGGTCAACAAAGGTCAAAGGTGGACAATAAATTGATTAATGAAACTCGGAACAAATCACTACTCTATGTGATGTCAACTTTTTTCACACCCCTTCAAGTTCTAATAACTTGCTCAGTGATAACACAATTATGTCTACCACATAATTGGAAAGTCCCAACTACAAAAATATCTATTTTGACAAGTCTCTATGGGAATACTAGGAAAAACTTCAGCTGCTGATGCCCCATGGCATGACCTCATTCTGTTTCACAAGTTACTGAAGTATGAGGTTGTAAACACAGAGGTTTCTGCAAGTGCAATTAGAGTTTTGAAGCGTCACCTATGGTATTTAACTGGTGACATGGTGCCCCTTGAACTCTTTAGTGATATATAGTTCCCACAGATAAGCGACGTGCACTGGCTGATCAGCTTCTTGCAGTTAAACCCACAGTAGTAGCACCTAAGAAGTGGATTAGATTAAAATTGGAAAAGCCTGAATTTCCGACCAACACTTCTTCAGCAACAACTCTTGCAGACTTGGTCAATGAGGACTCTTGGTTTACTCTACGCATCCTGCAAATAGACACTGGCTTTCTCACTGAAGATGTTAACGGCTGGTCAAATTTTCCTGCATACCAGGAATCCTTGACCAACATTGGTGCCATCAATGTGATCAACGACTGTGCAGAATGCATGTAGTAAAACTCAGTGTGGACTTCTTGGATGCATCAAGATCTAAAAGCACTACCAAAATGTGCTGCAAGTTGTTGAACAAGACCGCAAGAACATGCCAAATCTCTGAAAGTGTAAATCAAACACTGATGCCTAAAATCAGACTCTAAATTCATACAATTGTAAGTGTTTAAATAACATTTAAGGATTATACTCTGGTTAACATAAGGCAGCTATTACTTGATGCAGAAATCAAGACTACTACCACAGCTGACATTTGCAAAAAAGTGCAGTGGCTTTAGAATGGGTCTTGTAACCTTTTGATTGATATTACCACTATTTATAATATGGCAGCCATTTAAGCCATTTAAAGTGACAGGAGGAGATTTGTTTAGGATACGAATTTCTCTCAAATTGCACAGAATCGATTGTAGACCACCTACCACGAACGTTCCGAAGGTTTATTGGACAAAGAAGTACAAAAGAAAAGAACAAACCTTGTTTTGAACTTGCCTGCCTAACGTAATTGTCCCCATAGAACACCGTGCTTTGACTTTCTGTCGTGCACGACAGAAAGTACTAACTCATCATATTATTACATAAAGATGGGGTATTCGGCTTATTCACTTCAGGTGTGATCTAATACATTGGAAACCATTCCAATATGCAAAAAACCCGGGTTCGAAAAAAATTGGGGGCGCTTCTTTCTGGAAATCTCCTCATGTCTCTTTAAAGTATATGTGTCAAAATAGCTGCCTTCAAATTGCATACTTGCTCTTTGTGCACTTTATAATGTAGTGGCTTTAGAAAGGGACTTGGAACCTTCAAATAGACACTATTAGCACTATCTATATAATAAAAGAGAGATTCTCAACCTTGTTCCCGAGTGTTCTCAGAGATGGCTCTATCTCGAGTTCTGATTTTTTGTACATTGGTTGGGTATACCATGCCATGGTGCATTTGGACATTCATTTTTTCAAAACTATTCAGTTACTATGGAAATAACAGGAAAAACGGGTCGGTTGCTAGCTGAAGCGCATCGCTGATGCATTATGGGTTAAAACACCATTTCGCCGTGGCTGTGCATAACTACGTAGCAACGCGCCGCCGCAGACTGCGTGCAGTGACAGCGCGTACAAGCGGCAAGTTGTTGTCACTGCATGGCGGGATCCGGGACTGTCATATAGTTGCACAGGAAAGTTTGATAAACAAAATACTGAGACTTTTAGGATGTACAGCTTTTTTCTTCAACGCTTCTTGCACGACAGAGCTGTGAGGACACGAGGGGGGTGTATTGTGCCTTAAGAATACGGAAACGTTATCATGGAGTAAACATATTGATCATATCACAAAGAAAATTGCTCCTGGTTTGTTCTATCTTAGAAAATCAAAAAATATTATCCCATTTAACCTTCAGTGTCTTATATAATGCAATTATATCCCCACATTTTAATTATTGTAATATAGTATGGGGAAATTGTAATCAAATGCTTCACAATAAGCTCCAGGTTTTACAAAATCGTGCAGCCAAAATCATAAACGGTGTCAACAGATATGCATCAAGTACCCAGGCATTAAAAGATTTAAAATGGGATAACTTGAAGGTAAAGCTGTACCAAAGTGAAGCAATTGCCATGTTTAAAGTTATAAATAACCTTGTACCACAATACCTGAGCAGTAGATTTAAGAAGAAAGAAGTGAATTATAATATGAGAGCCGGTAATGTTTTATTTATTGATAAACCACATACAGAGTATAAAAAACGTAGCTTTACTTATAGAGGTGCTAAACTGTGGAATACGCTCAATGAAAATGTAAAAAATGAAGAAAATCTTGCCATGTTCAAAAAACAACTCCAAAAAATGTCTGTATGATGTTTGGCTTTTAAGGTTTTGTCTTGGATATTACTATGATGTACAAAATTAGCTTCTATGTTTTTAGTACAGGGTGAGTCAAAAAAAACTTGACCCTGATTGTGTCCACCATTTTGAATTTTTAAGTAATATATATCTAACATGTGTGGTATCATCTTAAAGCTTAGTTTATTATCTTTAATTTGCTGCAAAGATTATTCACATTGGTTAGGTATAGACCGAGCTACAGTCGTTTGAATCAAGTAGTCTGTTTTGCGCTCTGTCCATGGATTCGCATTAAAATGAACGGCCACTGTGTATTCAAATGGGAATCCGTGGATAGGGGTAAAAGCTGATTACTTGCTATAAAAGACTGTAGCTCGGCCTATACTTATCCGATTGGAATTATCTTTGCAGCAAATTAAAGATAATGAAATTGGCTTTCCGATGACACAACATGTTAGGTACGTGGCATTCAAAAATTCAAAATGGCGGAAACAACCGGGTCAAGTTTTTTTTGACTCACCCTGTATATTAATATATTTATAATATTTATTGTTTTAGTATAACATATTTTTTCTTGTAGTGAACTATTATGATTGTTTGTCTTCCACATTTGATCCACTGTAAATAACTGTGTTAATGTGTTTTTAAACGAACCATGTTACATTTTACTTCTAATTTGCATGTGTGTGGGTGTATGGAGGTGGTGAATATGGACGAGCGTGTGTGTATTTATACATGTGTGTGATTGTGCGTGATTGTGTACGTGTGTGTGTGTGCACGTGCTTGCGAGCGAGTGTGTATGTATAGGTATGGTGTATGTGGGTAGGGCCCTGTGGTTGCTTTGTCAAAGTGAGTGCGTGTGTGTGTAATTGTGTGATGTTTGTTGATGGGGCCCTGTTGTGCTTTGTCGAAGACCAGAGGGTGTATTGAGTCAATCCCACAAATGCACCAGTTTTGGGAAATGTCACCTCAATAGGGTCATGTGATCCCACAAAAATCCTATTCTCAACACATAAACCCCTGACTTTTACACTAATTTTAGCCCATAAAGCATTAGTACTTTGGGAATTTTTAGCATGATCATGATATGTCTGGTGGTTCTTAAGGTTTTTGAACACGTTTATACCCTAAGTACTGGCATATATTTAGATACAGTACAGTATAGGCACATTCAATTGCATTGTGGGATTGATTTTCACCAACACCCTCTGGTCGAAGGGACTAAGGCTATATGCTTGGTGTGTGCGCGTATGTATTAATGTGTGATGTGGGTGTGGAATCATGGTGAATGTATGGATGTATGTTCGTCTTAAGATGTGTGGGCTGGTGTATGTGTGTGTGTGTATGCGTGGTATCCTTTTTGAATTAATTTCTGTGTATTATTTGCTGTAAAGCGTAAATGCTTCATTTACATTTAATGTAATATATGCTCTTGTATTTTATGTATCACACGGAATGTGGAAGTGGGGATGGAAGAACTTAATTTATATCGAACATGTTTTAACCGTGTTAAAATAAAGTTATGTTATTATAAAGTTGCCAGTGCAATCCTAACACTTATGTAAGTAGATAATAGGAATACGGTTATACTACAATTGGGGGCCTCTATGAGAAAAAAAAAATATAATACGGTATGTGTGAATACAGGGGTTTGGTAAAAACGAGGAGAAAAAGAACACCTTTGAGAATATGGGGTGAGGGTGCAAAATTTACGAGGGTAGAAAATACTAAACTAACAGGAATACAGGACCTTTGCTACTGTTTTGATTCACACAAGGATTAGGGATCCGCTTTTCGGGAAAAAAAAGAGAACTTTATTATACGCAAAGGTTGAGGAGATATAAGGAAAAAAGAGGATGTGAAGGAGGACTAGGGTTATCACACGGGGAGCACTTTTGAGAACAAAAAAAGTTAACAGAGTGAAAGTTATACGGGATGTGATGAAATGTTGACGTTTATTATTCTACAAATGCGAAACTCATGAGCTACAGGACCTATGAACGAAAAGTACGAGACATTAAGTATGAAAAACGTTTACAATATGAGATAATGGACTCGAGGGAGTATTCCATAAAAAAACTACGCTACAGGATGAGGGAACTATATACGGGAGTGTGGGGAGTTATGAGGGAGCTGCCTAATAGGACACGGAATAAAGAAACTAGCGTGAGAGGAAAAAAATGGCCAATACACACGCTTTGTTGTGGTATGACGGAAAGCTACGAGCTGATACGGGTTATAGACACCGGGGTGGTAGTTTGAGAAGAAAAATATAAATCTACGGAAAATTATAAAGGATGTGAAATATTGCGGTTTTAGTATTTAGAAATCTGTAACTAGGCATGATGGGAACTTCGAGAACTTGGAGCTTATTAAAAAGGTTACGAAAAAGGTTACCTGGATATGTTGTTTCTAGAGCTAGAACAAGCGACCAATATGCCAAAATTGTCGTCAATCATAGCCTGGTTTATGGTGCAGCGCGGCGTTTGTAGCCACGGTGTGTCACTTTTAGTGATCGCTTCTGTGGCAGTGACGCTCTGTTTCAGTGATCGCTACGTTTACTCCGCTAGCGGGAGCCCGCGCGAAGCACGGGCTCCCGCTAGTTTATTAATATGGCAGCCATTTATGCCCACATATTAAAAGTATGTGTCAAATAGTGCTTTATGAAAATGTGTATTTTGCTAATTGTGAACACTTTCTGATGACTGTTGGACCCATAAGATGAAGTCCGATTTTGATGAATTTTTTTTTGATGGGGATTTAATTTGATAGTTAGTGGCACACATTTTGCTATGACAAAATCAGAAAGAAGTTTTTGTAAAAATAGGGGGCTATAGATGCCACCCTAATTGCTAATAGTGCTAATCCCGGGCTAACCATCTTTCAACTTTGCCAGATCAATATTACTTACAATGCCTGGAAGCCCGGGTTGAATGCTTTTGAATTGTGGTTGGTCTCAAAACATGCTAGATACACTGTAAATTTGTCAGGGATGTACAAACACCTGGTTTTCTGTTCCAGAAATTTTGGCCAAACTGCCACCTCACCCCTGGACTTTTCAGTTTTTAGTTTGTACAGAATGTAACATCCAAATTATTTAAACTCTAGAATTGTTTCAGTAAGGGTCCTTTTCATCAAATGTATGTAATTTTTATCATGCATTATGTCCCTTTAAGGCAGAGAAATAAGATAGAAGAAGAAGAGAAAGAAGACAAGAAGAAAACAGCAAAAAGGAGGGTAAGTGGGACTGACCTGTAATGAAACCTGTGTGACTTTGACTACATCTGTGAACAGGACACATCATATGGACTGGGTCGCGTGGTTCTTCTGTTCAAGTCTTGTGATTATATGCAATTGATTTGTGGCATGAAATGCAAATAAGAGGGTAAGCCCGCAACTGACCTGTAAATGACTCTGCTTGACCTTGACCCCAATCTGTGCAACACACTGTATGACACTTGGGTCAGGGGTTATTCTGACAAAGTTGGTCAAGAACATGTTAACTGTGTAAAACCTAGTAAGTGAGAATTTTGAAATATTACGGGGGTAGAGAAAGAAAACAAAAATCGTCTGCCCCTTTTGACCCCCAAAATGACTTTGGATCAAATCGTGTAAACATGGCCAGGCACATGGCAAACATTGTTACCGAATGGGGGCCCATCGCTACGTAGCGAATGTTGGAGAAAGAAAAAAGGGGGGTTAGAGCGGACACTGGCCGTACAGACCCTACGTTGGACCCTAGGTTAAAACTGTTTTTTACACCCTATATGAAGCTGGGTCAGGGGTTCTGAAGAAAGAAAGGAGGAAGAAGAAGGAAGTCTGGAAATCGAGAAACGGCAGAGTATATCATGCGGTTGCACTGCATGATATAAGGATGGAAGAGATGCGAAGGGGGAAGAAGGATGAGAGGGGGAGCAGTGATTGCGAAAGTGAATATTTTCAGTGAGAGAGATTATCACGAATGAGGAGAATGAGTGGGATCAGAAGGTGGAAGCTGATGTGTAGATAGTAGAAAGGCCCAGCTTGGAGAGGGGCAGACGGAGGAGTGGTTTGTAAGGACAATTCAACAGAAATGAAACCAGAGCATCAATGATGCAGTTAGCCTATAAAGTGACGGTATCAAAGAGGACAATGTTTTTGTGAACCCTTATTTTACTTAAAACAGAAAATACTATGAGAAAAAAAATGACTTGGACAAAAAAATGTTGCTAATTAAGAACAAGGTGGTTCTCGATACCACAAGTCCTTCCCCCTCTTGATGTGATCGCCAAATGTTGCAACATTTGTATGGTCATGATAGGGGGTCAATGGGGTGTCATTCTCTTGAACACCATCCCATGAAGCGGTGGCTTCTTTGGCCAAGCTAGGACTGCAATTGGTTCTCGTCTGCCTAACAATTAGGCAGAAGAGAAAGACATTAATAACTTTACCCAAACTGACACAATGCCCCTTTAAGTGGCCAACATGAGCTTGACCCAATCTGCTAAAACCCTATATGGGTCACCAAGTCAGTGGTTGAGGATTCTTCTGACTGAAGTTGGTTTCAATGCATGTGACCTCTGAATCCAATTGTAAAAACCCCTATGCGGTTTGGGCCAGTGGATCTTCTGACCAAGATTGGGGATTATAGCAATTTTCTGGCCAGAAAATCAATTAAATTTCAAAGGATGCCCCTTTTAATTGGCCCAATCTGGAAACACCATATATGAAACTTGGACCAAGGGCTTCTGACATAATTTGTTGAAATTGGCTCAAGACTTTGAGGCAGGAGAGAAAGAAACAAAATTGCATAAACACTTTAACCAAACAGACAAACAAATATTTAGCTTTTTCAAACACTATAAATAAAATATAACTGTCTGGAAACATATAACCTAAAATTAAGGATTCAATCTTGCTATACCTAGGTTTATTCTGTTAACCCAAAGCTAAAGGACAAAGGATCACTTTTCAAATGTCCTTTTTTTAGTTGTTCAATTAGCGTATCACGTACATCCGTCAACCCAACACCAGATGAAAATGCTAATCTAATGATCCCCGCAAAAGACAATACAAATTTACCCCGCCCATTGTGACGTAATAGGTTCGACACACTTCGGGAACCGCTTGGTCCCTTCGCCAGTGACGTCATCGAACTTGGCTGGGTCAATACACCTGCGCGATGGCGATTCTGACCCGTGGGAATCCGTGTGTTTAGTGTCCTAAGTTCAAAATAAGGCGAGATGTCGAATGATTCTTCCACCTTTGCGATCTGAATCTTTAAAATGGTTAAGGAGAAAAACATTACAATAATTGCGCTTGATGAAAAATCCTGCAACACAAACACATACTGATACTTTAGATAATTTGGTTAGGCTATTAATGAAGTGCGCCGCTAATTCATGACGTCACTGACGGCCAGCAGCGTCCTGTGAACCAGAAGTTGGCTTGATGCTCATCATGCTCAGAAAGTTTTTATGAATGAATCCAAAGGTCAATTTGTACCCACCATGTGCAGTTCGATTAACAAAATTTTTCCATCGTGACAGTTTCCTGATCAGATCATCTCAAACACAAACGAAAACGGTCACTCCGTTGATTTTTTGATGAAAAATCTATGCTTTCCCATACAATTTATGAATTTTGACATCTCTTAAAAACCTGATACCGGATCTTTGTAATTAAACTTGTCAAATTTGGTACGAAATGACACTAATTGATCGGTACAGTACACACATGTAATACGTGATGTGTAGTCCTTTGCAAGATGGGTCGTTTTTTTGTTTTAGAGATCGGATGCAATATTCACCTGTGTTTTCCGAGGAACTTTCAGAAATTGTCTTTTCTCCTTTTCCCCGTCGTAACCGCCCACGTGACCAGCATTGCGCAGTAGCAAACGTTTGAATGATTTACAAAATCCTGTTTTGAAATAATTATAATAGTTCATATATTGGTCAGAAATAATGTACTCATAGTTTTCCTAATTATTTGTTATAAGTGTTTCATGGTAGGACCTTGTATGGAATTACTTTGAAATGCGTAATTATTGGGATGTGACATGCCCTAAATAATCCCTATCTCAAGTCTTCATACTATTCGGAACCGTGACCGCATCCCCTGGGACTGTGCAGCTAGCGGCGCACTACTGAAAAACATTTTGGAACAAGGCCAAGTGGCTGAATTGACGTTGGGACAACACACTACAACACAAATAGTTTCATAACCGTACCGTCATCGCAACCCTTAAGTGACACTACAAGGGTTTTCACTCCCGTTGGTGCCCAAGGGGGGTGGTAAGAACCCTTTCCCCAAGGGAATTTTTGCCATGAAACCGAAATTTATACCACAGTGAAATATAAGACACACGCCAAATCAGCAATAAAAACTAGATTTGTTATTTTGGGTGAAATTAGGGGCAAACTTGTTTTCAAAACACTCGAAAATTGGGCAAAAAGACGGAAAATTCAAATGGAGCCTTACGCCTTACTAGCAGCCTTTTATTCAGGCTTTGATTTTTTATTCAATTTGTGTATATCCGCCCCTCCCTGGACCGATCACAGTTCAGTCCTACTCCAAGAGCCTTTCGCAAAATATTCCGTTTCTTTGTTACCTCTTGTTTTTCTCGGGAATATTTCTTCCGAACTGGAACGGGACTATAGCTATCGTATTGTTGGTTTCCATGATGATGTCATCGTTCGCTTAAAATAGTTTCCAGAATAACGCGTTTATTTGCACTGAATCAATAACCATTCAATTTCGGTTTTTTTTGTAACTGATTCAAACAAAGCGAATACAGCCAGGATTCCTGATATAGCTATTTATAGCTGGGAATGTAAATGGCAAACACTGTTGCTGCAACGGCTCAGTGAAAATCATGGTGGCATTATTGTGGAGGATTATTCAAGCTAGTGCTGAGTATTGAAGCTACGGCTACGTGTACTGATGTGATACGTTTACTATAATGTGAAATACGGTCCGTGTAGTGAAACACTTTGCATTGTAGTACACTAGTTTCATTGCACCTTCAATCTCCCTAGTGCTCTGGTTTTCCGCAACGATAGCCCCTACTCTAGGTACGTACCGACGTGCAACGCTACGTGAACGAGCTACCTTCAGCAGGTCATGTTCGGCCCGAAAGTTTAGCCTTATTGTGCATATGTTGGAGGTGCTTGTCAAACTCATCATGCCTCATGCCAGTTTCCCGAAGGTCAGTTCTTGTCTAGACTAGAGGTGCGTGTCCCCTAAATTCCCGGCGTGAATTTTGGGAACTAGACTTCAGGTTCTCATCTGGCTTGAATGTTGGGATTTTCACAACACACACGTCACCTTTGCGTGCATGTGATAACGCGGGTCAGGATCATCATTTTAATTTAATGTTCAAATCACTTGTCATTCTGTGAAGTGGTAATTTTGACTGTCACGCCGTAAACGACTATTTGATAACATGACTAACGTATGCCCCAGTCTAGTCTCATATTCATGTGGTTTGTGGCAGGGAAGGTGGGATAAAAACTTTTACTGGGGCTTTAATTTCTGCAGAGCTGGGCTACACTAGCCCATCAAGCCCATCTCATACCGTACGGATCAAACCCCGGGAAGCACTCGCTGCACTCGCAGCCCTCAAGAACTTCGTCGAGTGATTTTGTTTGAATCTATGCAATAATTCAGGCGGGCAAAATTCGATATGGCATTTTACGGGCTAAGTCATCGATATTGACCAAGTATCTGAAATACTTCATCGATGAAATTTGGCGGTGCTTACGATGACGAGATACTTTGATTGACACATTAAATGCCTTGCACAGGGAAATAACCAATTTGCGCAAAACGGCCCTCGCTCCACTCGGCCCTCAACGCCTTCGTCGTTCGACACGCGCCTTCGGCGCATCGCGGTTGGTGGATAAAAATGCGAGGCGTCTTTGACAAAGACTATGCGCTTACATCCAAAATTTTGAAAACTATTTTAATGTTTATATCTATTCTAGACGACCAAATTACTATATTACCACAAAACCCAGCAGTTTTAGGGGGAATCCTGTATTTTTACGGTTGTTGCGAAATCACATCATTTTCCCATAGAGTTGTTACAGTAACGGTTTGGCAACGTACAGGATGAAATTGTTTGTTTTCAGCACATACAGGGTTAATTTACTGTTAATGTTACCACCGTATAATAATTGTAACTTACAATGTGTGAACTTATATCAGCAACAAAACAAAATTTGCTTTGGTTCTCGGTTTCTTATTCTTAAAATAGTCTCAAATATATCCGTTGTGGCCCAAGGGGGGGTTCTACTGGACCCCCACTAATTAACTCATTAACGCTTGTGGCCCCGATTTAATTTTTTGGGTTAAAAAGAGCGCATTAAAATTCAGACAATTACAAAATTTTGCCGCAACATCCCACTCATAAAGCGGCCCAGCCGAAAACAAATTTTGGGGTCCCTAGGACCCCCCCTTGGTCATTTAGTAGTTCAACCCTAGTGCTTTTGTTTTCACACACGAATTTTCGGATTTTGCACCATTTAAAAAATCAACCTGCGTTCTCGATGTTATCAAGTTTTTTTGCCGATTTAAAACAACTATTTGAACCATTTAAAGTCACACAAACCGCATGGTCCCTAACGGCGGGAATTTTAGCACATTTTACGCCGTCAGTCGCAGGGCGCAGCATCGCGTCGTCGCTGCGCGTGTTTTTACATGTACTTTTGGAAAAAGAAAAATATATTTGGAAAATGTAACAAAGCGCTAATTTGCATAGACCAGATGAAAATGTCATTTTCTTCTGATTCTGGAGGTAGAGACAAAGGATGTTTGACTTCCATAGTGCATAAGATGTAGTATTTCATCACTTGCACGACATAGTCAATTTTGAATTCAAAAGTATCAGTTTCTTTGATAAAGCACACAGCTTGAACTGGCTTAAAACCCCTTTTTTTTACTAAAAAACGGATTTTCTCAATGTTCCAACTTTCGCAAAAATTTGGCAAATTTTCCGAAACAAATAACTCCAAAAATACAGAAGTAAAAGGTAAGGGTTTTAACTTTCCTCTACGATAGCAGTCCGGTCCTTCTCAGGCGGTTTTGCTCAATTTTTCATTGTTTTGATTTTTAACTAAAGATATTCTCCATATACTTCAACTTTGGAAAAGAAAGTAAAAATCACACTTTTTTTAGACATTTTCCCTTGATTTCGAAAAGTAATCTCTATTTTAAGAAAATTAAAAAACGTCCCTACACAAATTGTCTTGTTTTCCTAAAAAATAACATAAGAAATCATGAGAATTACCCAAATTGTTTTTTTTTTTACTTTTTATATTATTTTCTTTTTGGATGTTTTTTTTTTAGTATTTTTTCTCTCAAAATACGGAAAGTTGTACATTAATCTGATGCCCACCAATTCGGGTTCATCATCCCATTTTCTTTCTAAAATTGTATACTTTTACACACAATAATCAAATATTTGCAAAGTTACCACCAAATAGATACGCATAAACTCAGGTTGACACGGCTGTCCTTAAGTGTTAAGTTGTAACAAGCTCCTTACCACAGTGCCACCTCCTTTATGATGATCCCGTATTAAAGGAAGAAATTTGGGATTTTTTTTTTTTTTTTTTTTTTTTTTTTTTTTTTTTTTAAAAAAAACAAAAAATGGCGGCCAAACCAGTGGTCTGTCTTTCACGACTAAGCATGGTGATCATACAATGTGACGTTCAGTGACATGTTTGTATTTCTCATTCAAACCGGCAATAGACCGTGATTATGTGTAAATAATGAACTTTCGCGTAGGTAGAGGAACTCGTTTCTGATCCGTGAACTCCTTCGCAACCCAAAGAGTAACAGCGTTTGCCCTAGATCAAAATAAATCTGAAGGCCATATGGTTTCCAGAAGTTTAGCCATTTTTCACCATGCAACTAATTTAAAACGAAAGATATGGGACAAAATGAATGTTAGAAGTTACTCTCACCCTTGCATGCAGTTTTAACTGAGAGTCTTTTATATAGAATTTTCAGTAAGAGTAGGACATACTTTGACCCATTGTTACAAGATGTAATATCGCCTTCACACGGGTGTGCGTATTCGGGTGCAACCTCAAGCTAATACGTAACAAGATTCTCATCCACTTTTTCTCTATAAGTATCATAAGCCAGTAGCCTGTTGGAAACTAGCTAGCTTGGCCAGCTTGGGGTTGCGACGAAATAGGATAAGGTTTGGAATAGTATTATACTGGACGCATACTACCAAAATACGTAGGCATGTGGGGCTGCTAATTTGAGGGCAATAACTTAGGCTATCTGGATTTTTTAATTACGTATTTCTTGGCCTGCACCCCTGCATATATTGTATTTGTTCCAAAGCTTGTTATTGTAAGATGGCGGTGGAAGGGTAAACTGCATGGCGCGGCAAAGAGTGCAATGTTAGGATCAAAAATTGTGTCACATTTATGTTAATTTTTCAAGCAGCCCTCAATGGTTTGTTCCGGTGACATTCTAGCTACATTTCTGCAAGATATATTTATGTGAAAAGGTATTTTGTATTCAGATTCGGCGCTGTTTGCCGGTGAATCGCGATGCTACCGGCAAGCGACAAAAAATACTTTTGGGGCTATGGGGGCTATTTGAGCCAAATTCTGCCAAAACATGTAGCCATCGTAGCTGCATTTTACCATGGCCAAATTTCTCACAGGGGGGCATATTTTGTGAAAAACTGAGGGTAATTTTGTTGCCTGGTCTACCGGACATCTAAAATCGAATTCACTCAAGGCATCAGTACGCATGCGGCAGAAATTAACAAGAAACAATGTGCGGTTTGTTTGTGCATGCGATATACCTGGAAATATTAAAAATCTATCAAGTTTACCTGCGTGACCTGAGGTGCACTAGTGCAGCATCGCTGCAATTATGTGGCGAGTCTGATTGAGTGATAGGTATTGGAGGTAGGTCACTCTGGACTTACAAGTTTCATGCATATGCATGCTACATCGGGGGCGCGAAATTCAACATTTGAAACGGCATTAACTGCAGAGATCGCTGCCACTGCAAATTGGGGAATGCTCCTTCCATTTCCTTATTGAATTTTCACAACTGTGGAAATTAACTTGCTATTTGCTAATCAAAAGCTAATTTAACTTTTTGATAGATATGGTACCACATCGCTGGTTGTAGCCACTTGGTCTTCCAACTTTGAGATTGGTCAGTAGTATCCACAGAACCAACAACACTAACGGATGAGCAATGGGTGAACAGTAGTCAAAAAACTAAGAAGTTCTACAAGGATAATGCTCGAACCGATATCACAGGGATTATAACGGCTTGTTACCAAGTTTTCTCTTGTTTAGAAACGATCCCATACTGCCAAAGAAGACATCGGCGAATTTTTAAATCCCGTGTCAACTATCACATCGTTTCGCATGTCATGTTTACAAAAAAAGGTGGCATATCCCTAGTCCCAATAATTGGGACTTCACAGTGACGTTTCTTTAACAGTAGCCTTTAACAGTCTATATGTGAATTCCCGCAAAATTTATGTAACGCTATGACATTTTTGTGTCGCCTTCACATTTCGAACCACCTGGCACATTTTGTTCACCGAGGCTCCAATTTCATATAACACCCGTAAACACCGGTGCTTTCGATAAACACTCTTCTACCTTTAGCACCAGTAATACCATTTTAAATACAAGCTAAAGCTTTCATTAAGCAATATTAGCCATTTTTTGAAGGGCGCCCCAAATTTTCAAAATTTGGAGATTTTTCATGGTTGCATTTGGCAACTGGCTAGTAAACTACCCGTGAATGGTAAAGCCGCAAATGTCTAGGTTGTCACAAACGAAGGAATTCTGAACTAGAATAATTATTAGCGGGGATCCCCGATAATAATTTCACGGCGCTGGAAACAGGCCTTCCAAGTGAAATAGCCGTGAAATATCGCCATGTCGTGTCTACGCTCATCATTTGGTTGTTTTAATAGTTCGTGCAAGTCAAGTTAGAGGTTCTTTTCTGAGGTGGCACTATTTCTCATGGACGGACATAACGGAAGCATTTCCAGCTCTGCTGTTAAGGCCAATCTGGGATCTCAATCCTCATCAAAAATCGCTTTATTTTGTTATAAATAAACGCAATTTTTTAGCATTCTCGTTCGCAAGGTTAGTTTTCCTAGTAGACAATTACCAACGTTCATGTTGTCGTATAGTGGGACACCCTAGCGTTACATTATGGAAAATCCAGTAAATTCATCAATTTCTATATTTGATACCATAGCATTAAAATGATATACAACACCATAGTAAACTCATATCATTTTCTGAAAGCTGAAAGGGGTAAGGACTCTATATTTGCAATGTTAACATTGATATACCGGTTGCGAGAAAACATATACGTTGCAAAACAAAACACAAACATTTTTTTCACTTAATATTTTTAAATCTGATGAAAAATCCTTGAAATACAAGTAGTACCTGCAAGATAATTAATTCTTACACCATATCAAATTGGTAAATTCGCCTTTGGACAAGTGACAACATGGTGCCAAAAAGTGACACTTTTTTGGCAAAATAACATATGGTGTTATTTAAGAATACAAAATGATCCCTATAAAACAGTAAAACGCTTGGTACTTGCTGGAAATCTTCAAAGAATCATAACAAGATCTGGACAGGTAACCAAAGTAGTTTTGGTACAGGTGATCCAGTAATGAAATAATCAACTTGTAATGATGATGCCCATATTTACGTACTTATTTTTAGGCTTTGTACCTTATAATCATACTTGTTGTGGGCTGAGAGTCCTTTAATTGTTAGAAATTTTAAAAAAAGAAAAAACCTAAAAAATTAAAAAAAAAAAAAATTTCAGACATAATGAAACGACCCTTACTGAAAGCACTTCCACATAAAAAAACAATTTGGATGTTTACCTTTGTAAAAACAGTAAACAGGAAAAGTTCCCGAGGGGGAGGTGGCAGTTCATTGTGGCAATTTCTGGAAAAAGGGAACTAGGAATGGAAGCAAAAACAGTAAAGTCACCACCATTGTTACCATGGAAAGAAATCCAAAATCAAAGACACCATGGAGACTTTAACCTTTCCAGGAGACTTTAAAGGTGTCATGGATTGAAACTTTAAAGTCTCTCATGGAGACTTTAAAAGTTTTCCTGGGTATAATACAAAAATCTCAAAGTCACCACTGAAATACATCAATATACCCTGGATAAGTCTTTCAAGAGTTAAGAGAATTGCAAGGCAGGCCTATTGTCAGTAGAAGGAATACTGAGAACCGGATGTGGGCAATCGATATTGAGCCACGCCTCTGAATGCATCCTAATTTGTATATCAAGTACAATGCCAATGGTGTGTGAATAAATTTCAAATGTTAGGCTCACACCACTTAACGCCTGGACAATTGCCTCTGAATGTGGAAAGTAATAGTGATATTCAATCCCAAAATTATGAAACTAATAATGTCGACTTTACACTCAGAATTAGACTAATCAACCCCTTCATTTCTATTTTTGAACATACTAAAGTCTGAGACCAATTGGGCTCAGCTACTGTTAAGTAGTATAATCTGAAGTTAATTATATTATGGAGTTATAATAATAATTCCATGATTATATTGCCTTATAAGGT